>JAADWA010000669.1:0-17559 GCA_023335935.1 Pythium phragmiticola
CCCCCCCCCCCCCCCCCGCCCCCCAGTACTGGTCAGACACAGCAACGGATGGAAAGATGTCTCAATGGCCAGTCGAAACGCCGACTTGCCGACCGATTACAAGAGGATACCATGCGCCAACAATTTTGATGGTGATGTGACTTTAAGACCCTCATCCGATGGTCTCAACTTGAGACTGGTCCGTCGCGTGGAACATGAAATGTATAGAGTCGTGGCGTAATACAGTTCGGTAGTGCCTACCATACCGTTAATCTCGGATTCCGAGGCGATTTCGAAGGTTTAGCCAGTGGCTACCTGGTGACGTGACACCAGCAGAATAGTCCGAGGCACCCCTATGTCGGAAGAAGAACAGGATTACGATGGACGAATAATCCGTTTGATATCATTAATCGAGCAGCGACAACGCTATAAACAGAGCCGTCAACATCCCCGTGTCTTCAAAGAGGAGCTGGACTCAACCACGCTTACGCTGTGCGTCCCACATCTTCGAACCCACGCGGCATCCACCACGCGAAGGTTGGAATGGTCGGGTTCAAGAAGGAAACGGCGAGAACAAGGTTCAGCCTGTGTTCTGCAATCAAACACAACACGATTATCATCCATAGCAGACAGCTGAGCCTTTCATCGTCTTCGGCGCTGAGATCGAGCTGATACGCCGCACGTATCATCTGAGGCTTTTTATCTTGTGCTTCTCGTCGGAGAACAATCCAACCCTCCCGTATTAACACCAGGGACCGAAGCGCTGCCGTGGTATTGATATAATTGTTATCTACTAGAGACCATCCACGGGAGGCTACTCGACAGTTCTTGTCTAATGGGTGCTGGATACTGATACCTTCTCCCCAACTGTACAGTATCACAAGGAAGTTCTCTCAATCATCTTGGCGGGAGAATTGTTTTTCGTCTGTCGACAAGAGACGGCGTTGGGACATTCGCCCTCCTCCCTTCAACCTGACGCACGACCATCACTCTTGCTCAAGCCAGGGTTTGGTATCTGATGCCTCAAGGATTTTGTATCTTGTTTCACAGGCTTGGTATCAGATACTAAAGTCCAATACCAGATATCAAAGGGATGATGGTTTTCTTCCGTGATGACGCTTGGCATCAGCCTACTAATCCACTGCAGCCTCTAGCTGGCTCGCCGTCTGACGCATGGCGCAGCGAGACAAGGCACCCACCGCCGTGACCCCGCCTCTGCCGCATCGTGCGCCAACCGACGAAACGGACGAGAGAAGAACAGAAAGCATAAATCACGCAGGTCCTAATATGCGTAGCTGGCAGCAGCAGCAGACCCCCGCGCCCGTCGCCGTGGAGTGCAGCACGCCCGAGATGCCGCCCATCGCGTCGTCGACACAGGCGCTCGAGCAGGACGCGCTGCTCGATGCACTCTTGTTCATGGACGATTTCGATCTCAGCGGCGTCGATCTTACGGCGGCCGACAAGCCCGAGGCGCCGGTTGGACCGTTTTGTAGCGAACTGCTGGGCGTAGACCCGATAGATAACACGGCGGCCTGCTCACCAGCTCATCTCCGTACAACCAACACCGCCACGAGCATTCACACGCACGTCGAGGAGACGCCACGGGCATCGCCGACACCGTCGTCGCCACCAGCCTCTGTGACCTCGTCGGCGTCGCCGCCCGCATCGCCATCCACCGGCTCGGATGTGAGATCCACGGCATCTTCCTCTCCGACGAAACGCAAAGGCGTTGTCAATCACAGCCGCAACCGCCGGCGCGAAGAGCTCCAGTATTTACGAAGTCTCGTCGGTGAACTCGAGGACCGGCTCTCGACACTGCACAGGCGCGTCGACGAGCAGCAGCAGCACAACCAGAAAAGGCAGCTCACGAACGGTGAAGACGCTGCGTCCTCGGTCGACGATCCCGTGCTCACGTCCGTGTGGGAGACCCTGGCGTCGCGCCAGTACGCGCAGCGACAGCGCGCCGAAGGCGAGAACAACAAGCTGCGCCGCATGCTCGAAGACCAGATCCAAGTCGGCAAGAGCTTGGAAAGGTTACTCAAGCGGCGGCACAACGCCGACGACCTGGACATGTACTTGCACGGCAAGCGTCCGCGCTGGACGAGCACCAAGTCGTTGACGTCAGCGCCGACGCAGTGGAATAAGGCCGCGATCTATGACGAACTGCTCGCGACGCTCCCCGTCATGTACGACGAGCTCCAGTCGGTATTTCAGAAGATCCAACTTGACCGCAGCCCGGTCAACTTCCGAGACATTCAGGTCCGCAACGACCCCGAGCAGGGCGTGGTGATTGACGTGATGGAGTCCTACGTGTACCCCTTTGACTATGCGCTCACGTCGCAGCATTTTTGGGCGCTGTTTTGCAGCCCAATTGAGAACGAACGGCTCACTTACCACGACGCTGATTGCGACGAGGACACCCTCAAGGTCCAGTTTGGCGGGGCGATCCGCATCGCGCGTGCCCACGGAAAGATCAATATGAAGCTCGTGTCAAGGCGGTACGTCGAGGCCAACCGCACGGTCATCGTCTGGGTCGGGCTGTGCGATCCAACCGAGATCGCAGAGACGAGTATGGAAGGCATCTACATGCGGTACAAGGGATGGAACATCATCGAGCCGCTCGTAGCACCAGCGGCGCCGGGATTGCCCAGTAAGACGACGCCATCTACTGCCGGCATGGGCACACGGATCAAGTCGTACTCGTACGGCGTGCCCGAGGCCTTTGAAGACATTCCCGACCAGAAGCGCAAAGTCGGCACGCTGACCAACTTTATGCTGAGCACTTTGGACGTGCAGAGTAGCGCACGCCAGCAGCAGCTCGAGAACACGCTCGTAGAGCTCTCGCTTAGGTAGCGCCATTGTAAAATGGGGGAGGACAGTGTGCACAACAAAACAAAACAGAAAAAAGAGGATATCCTGCTCGTTTCCGTTGCTAAGACTGCACTGGTTCTCCTTACTCATATTATTCAAGGAATACTGCAAAAAGAGACTGAAATCCTAAACCCTTGCGTGCTGTTTTTACTGGTGTCAAAACGCCAGTCGCACTCTGGGCATCAGCCCCCTTATAGCCAAATGACAAGCGCGTCGACGGAGGAGCACGTGGAGGGTCCATGGTGTCGTCGCAGCGCCTGCGGATCGAGCTCGACCTTGCTATTCGAGCCAAGCCTGTATTCCAAATTCAAGTTTCAGAGAGCGGAAATCAGTTGAGCTCCACTGGACAAAATGGATACACTACTGA
Organism: Pythium phragmiticola; assembly: GCA_023335935.1. Lineage (NCBI taxonomy): Eukaryota > Oomycota > Peronosporomycetes > Pythiales > Pythiaceae > Pythium > Pythium phragmiticola. Next base: position 3,218 of record JAADWA010000669.1, read on the forward strand.
CACAAAGCACAAATGACGACACAGAGCTTGCTCAAACTGAGTTTGTACAATGCCGGTGTGCCACGGAGGATGCGCGGCCATTCATACTCCTGACTCATGTTTATGGATGCCACGCTGGCGTACTGTACAGTATTGGGAGCGAGCCACACCCGCTCGCCGTGTCAGCCACAAGTTAGTCGAGGAGAAACTGGGTACGGAAGCTGGTTGAGTCCACAACACGCCACTTGATTTTCGCGGCGCGTATCGCATCTCTCTTGTGCGATGGGACCATGTTGGGTGAGCGTAACGCATTCTCTCTCTGCGCTCAGTGGCTTGTGGAGGCCTGTCCGGGGTACTGTAGATCGGGGCCATCAAAAGGCGATTGGCCTAGTCGAGGACACATGAACGAGTTTTCCGTGGACGACGACCGCGTGCTCCTCGCGGCGCTCGAATTTATCGACACCTTCGACAGTGAAAGCGACCCACAGTCTGCTCCAACGACGTCCACTACAAGCACACGTGCAAAACGACCGTACAGAACGTCCGGGGAGCGTACACGCCACGAGATCGAGCGGCTCCGTGCCGTGGTCGCCCAGTTGGAGGCACGCGTCGCTGTGCTTCAGGCCGGGTCCTTAAGAAGGCGTGCCTCGGCTGGTGATCTTGACTGTCAATGCAGCACCTCGGATTTTCGCGCGTACGATACGGTATCTTGGGAAAAGACGCAGCGTGCGCTCGCACAGACCAAGAATGTTCAGTTACGGGAGCTGCTCACCAAGCAAATGCGGTTCGTCACGCAACTCGAACGGCTCGTGGAGCGCGGGCGACGATTGCAAGCGACCAATCCGATCGCCAAACAGCTCGTCGCCGAGGAAGCCGAATCGGCGCTGAACCGAGCTGCTTGTGGGCACGCCCCTGCAGAGTGGTGAGTCCGTGAGACCGGATGGCTTCAACCTCTGATACCAAATCCCGATATTTGGCTGTCATATCGATAATTGCATTCCATCTTTTTCAAGAGGTTTTCGTTGGCAGTATCCAATGTATTATTGACTAACCTACATATAAATATGTGTATTCATGATGGTATGGATTTACGCAGGGTACCTCGTGCTCAAAGATCGTCATCCCGTGTGACTCTTGTTTGGGCTCAAGCGACGACACGCTGGCACTATCCGACGCTTTTCCCTTCATCTTCAAGGACACGCTGGTTGTGTACCCAGTGGAGAGGCTGTTGTTGCATTGTGCTCAGGTGCTCATGGGTACAAAGACGCCCACACTCTTCTTCTCGCCCATCGTGTCCAAAAATCCGACGCACATTCTCGGTAGACTACGCAGTCTCTCCACCAACGCTCTCGCGTGACGATCAGCAGTGATACCGTAAGCCGTGGACACGCAATCGCTCCATAGGCTGAGCGTGCGACAGCGGTGGTGGGGATTGTACCCATGGAAATCGCTTCTCCTCGAACAAGTGAACACACAAAGACTTTCGTGACAGGGACCATAACTGCAATCGTGCTCCTCAGTTGACTCACTCCTCCAACAATGAACGACCTCGTCCTGCCAGACGATGTTGTCCTCGCCGCGTTCAACTTCATCGACAGCTTTGACGACGACGACGCAACCCTCGCGATCCCGCCACCATCGCGCCCTCGCCCGAGGAAAGTGAGGCGCACAACAGCTCGCTTGACTTCCAGCCAACGCACCCGCAACGAGATCAATCGTCTTCGCGGAGTCGCCACTGAGCTCGAGACGCAACTCCACCAACTCACACATAGCGACCGAGAGCCTGCCGATCGGGAGACTCTCTGCACCAAGTCGCTGCGGCAGTGGGAGATTGTGGCACGCCGACAAAAGACCCAACGCCAACATGCACAAGAAGAGAACGAGCGGCTACGCGAGGAGCTCAAGAAGCACACTTCAGTCGTGCGCAAGCTGGAAAAGCTGATCGCGAGTGAATGGCAATCCCAACAGGCTGCATTTGGTATGCACAACCCGGCACGTCGTCTTCTTGTGGAGACTGCAAAAGACACGTGTCTCGTATGACCATGGAGACCCCCAAGAAGTCCTTGAGTACATCTTTGAAGGGCCTATCTAATAATATAGTACAGTGCATCGATGCGCGCGTCTTTGTCTCTGTTGTGACCTGTGGGCTGCGAGGCTCGCAGCAGTGCGAGCAGTCAGCTCCGTGCGAACACCACGAAGCGAACGATCTGGTCCAATGGGACAGTATCGCTGATCAGACTCCTGGGGTGCGTTCACGAGGAGACTGTTCAGTAGTTTGATCAACTGACTACCGTACCTCGCGACGGACGACGAACAAGAGTTGCCTTCGCTGATACAGACCATGTCTTCTTCACGCACAGTAATCGTAAGGCAGGCAAGAGAGGTGTATTCGCTTTCGTGGACTCTTTCCAATGGGTTTGCTCACTTTGCTGTGATGAATGACAAGCATCCTCCTTCAATGCGACACCCCATTCTTTTGATAACGGTTTAAAGTTTGTCCATTGGCTTTTAAAGAACAAGGGAATGAACCACTCAACATTATGTCCATCTCTATTCCTGTGCCATAGTTGATAATATGATGATGCCACATTGTGCAGGAATGATAACGGGTTTGGTGGACACGATATGGGTACTACAGGCAGTAGTGCCTTGAATCCCTCACTCCCCAGTGATTCAAAGCAAATAAAAACAATACGTTTCGCTACGCACGTGCCACGCACCGCGGCTGCGAGCGAGAAGAAACACATCGGCGAGCATGGAAGAAGACGACTTTTCATGATTCTCCTCTTTCCTGTAGGGCTTCCTCGTCTCCTTTCTACAATTTTCACCACGGGCTTCCTCGTCTCCTTTCTACAATTTTCACCACGGCATGGACACGACTTGTGTGTGTCACAAGCTACAGTATCGTGAGGAAGAGTTTGCATGTGCGAGGCTTGTTCCTGTGTGGTTTATGTTCGCTGTTTGCGGCACACTGTGAACACTGCACCGTACATTACGGTATGAAGGAAACTCGCCGTGCGGCAATCTGGGATTGTGACTGGCGATTTCTGACAAGTTGTGAGTCACTGAAGACTTCATGTGGTGTTCAGTGAAGACCAGATGAAGAGTACACCTCGTAGCCCAGACTGTCTCCAGTCTGTCCCTACAGTCCAGATGAAGGGCATTTTCGAGTCACACGGAGGTGGCCTCCGTGTGACTCGAAAATGCCATGACGGAATGAACCCACCTCCGAGGTGGGTTCACTCCGTTCAGTGCTCGTTACAATAGGGTTCAACTCACCCGTCTGGTAGCGAAGGTGATGGTTTTCTTTATCAACAATGCGACGCTTTACAGTTCGCTCTTTCCACGCAATGGAGAAAGCGACTGGCGTTGCGATCTTCCCATAGACCTTATCCATCTCCAGCTACATAGAGTGTGAGTCTCTCTGTGAGACTAAGTGGGCAGAGCGGCAGTCGCACGGGTGACAGTGGCACCCACAGCAGCAGAGTGAAACTGAGCGATGGCGTGACGTCTAGTCTCTTAGGGAACACCGGGGACGCGGAGAAGTTTACAATGGTGCTCGTTTACACCAGAGTGTTTGCGGGAGACAGAGATGTGGTCTTCCGTGCCCGGTGCTTTAATGGCCAGCGCCATTTGAGTTTGCTTCGAGTGCTGGCTGAGACTGAAATCTCAGCCGGCCTGCCATGCAGACATGCGTCATTATCAAATCTGGTCCGTCATGAGCACTACCAATAACCAAGATTCATCCGACTCGTCGGACAGCGACGTGCTCCGCGCCGTGCTCGAGTTTGTCGAGGCGTACGACGGCGGGCATACACTCGTCCACAATGCCGCGACCCACCGCACGGAATCGCGCAAGCAAAAGCCCCACTCCTCGGAGCGCACAAAGTCCGAGATCCGTTCGTTACGCGCGCTGGCCGTGCAACTCGAAGATCGCGTCGCTCGCCTCCAGTACGAGCGAATGAGTCGCAACGCGGTGGCTGCACGCGACGCGTCCGTGCCAGGCTTGTGGGAGATGGAGGCGTTGCGACAAGAAGAGCAACGGCTCCAGGCGGAGATGGAGAACCTCCAACTCAAGCAACTGGTGGACGCGAAAACGGCGGTCGCTCAGCGACTTCAAGTTCTTTTCCGCCGATGCGTCGAAAGTGAAGGCGCGGAGACCAGCGACGAATTACGCGGTTCGTTTGCGGCAGCGATGGGCGATCACGACGGCGATGCCCTATTCGATCCACTCCATGTGATGGCAGATTCCGAGTCAGTTGATAAACAAGACAGCACAGCATGGTCCGACCTTGGCGACAGGACGAGTTAAAAGGGATCTAATGGGAGGGGATCCCAAGTGTTGGAGATTTATGCCAGTAACGTCAACTTCAGACGCAAAGCGTGGCATTGATTACGTGGTGAGCTTCCGAGAAGCACCATCATCAACGGAGGGACCACTGAATATTAGTACACATACGCGCTCTTAATAGGATTTAATGAATGAAGAATCAGTATATGTATACTGAGGTATGATAGCTGATTCAATCAAGACAGACAAGAGTGTCGCCAAGTTCTATGAACTTTAATACCATCACATTAACATCATATTTCGTAGTAGTATCAGCAGCTCCCCCAGCTTAGTGCCCTAGAGCGCGAGTCGCTCGTGGCATCCATTCGCACAAAAATACAGCATATTACGCCACGCTGGCACTCATTCGGGCTTCAACAGTTGCATTGTCGATTCGCCAGAGTTATCCATCTCACCAGCGCCCCTTCGCCATCCAATGCACGACGGCAGCATTCCTTTGGCTGACCAAGCGTCGTTCCCGGCCGCGCGAGTCGACGATCACACGACGCTCCACGCGGCGCTGGAGTTTGTCGATCAGTACGAGCTCTCGGACACTGAGGATGCACTCGCCTTGGTTGGTGGGGTTGCGGTGGACCATGACGGGCAGATGGCCGAAGGTGATACTACCGGGTCTAGAGACACAACAGCAAAGACGCCAGCAACAGGCGCAGTGCGCTCAGCGCGACAACGCCGGCGCGATGAGCTGGTGTACCTCCGATCCGTCGTTGACGGTCTCGAGGACCAACTCGCGACGCTCAAGAACCGCGGCGACGAGACATCCGACGGCACCGTGGAGAGTGACGAGCCACTCGCGTTTGTATGGCAAGAGCTCGCGTCGCGCCAGTACGAGCAGCGCCAACGCGCCGAGGTCGAGAATGTCAAGCTCCGCACGATGCTCGAGGAACAGATCCGGGTCGCTAAGAACCTCGCGCGAGTACTGAACAAGCGGACCACAGCCGAGGTGAGCGCACCGACAGTTCTATGCGGATATGTGGAATACCGTAGTGTGTGACTGGTTTGATCGTGGTGCGTTTCGTCAGGGTTTGCTGCCCTCACGGACCAAGCGCGTCCGCAAATCGACGCCTCTGGATAACGAGTCAGTCTTTGACGATCTGCTGGAGATGCTCGACGACATGTACCCCGAGGCGGACGCGATTTTCGCGGACGAGCGGTTCGCGTGCACTGCGCAGACGCTGCGGGACCACCATGCACGCAATGACAACGGCGACGGACCCGTCGTTGAAGTCTTTGACTCGCGCATCTCGCCGTTCGACATGCAGAGCGTGTCGGACGCCATGTGGCACCACTTGTCCATGCAGAGCTTTGACCGCAACGAACTCCCCAACGAGGTACGAACTGTGAAGAACGGCTTGGGCGTGTAGTCGCCATGCTGGTGCTCATCGGTTTCACCGTGCATTGTAGCTCCTCGAGTTTACCGACGAGTTCTTCAGGCTCGAGTATCATTCCAAGCTCGAGCTGCCGAGACACAAAGGATCGTTCCACGGCAAGATTGCCGGCCGGCGGTTCGTCGAAGACGATCGGATTCTATTGTTATGGGCGGCACTTGTCGATCCCGACACGGTATCAGGGATCTCGATGGACGGGGTGTTTATGCGGCAAAAAGGCTGGACCTTGATCCGGCGACCGCCACCGGCGTACGATAAACCCGGGCGACCAGTCTCTCTCGCGCAAATGTACCACATTATCATTCCGGAATTCAACGACCACGAGAGCGAGGACGAGCAGCGCCGCAAGGTCGGCACGCTCACGCATTTTGTGATGAGCACGGTGGATTTCCACGTGGATGTTGGGCGAACAATCATTGAAAACTTGTTGCTGGACAACGGATGGAAGACGCCGTCGACGACAGCAAGCAGTCTCGAGATGAGAGACGATGCACCGGCCACGAAGGACGCTCGTGTGCTACTATAACGTCGATACAAAAGAAGCTGAAATGGCTACATTGTTACAAAATCCGATATGTATCTGATCTCGGAGGAATTGGTCTCCACCACGAGAGTGACGTTCACGAACAGGTCCTTTCTCCATCAGTCGCACGAAAGACGACCACGTACATGAGCTCTTCGGATGACCACGCTACGCTGGACGCGGCGCTGACGTTCGTGGACGAGTACGTCCTCGCGGACTTCGAGCCTGTTCTGACACCCAGTGACCACGCAGGGGATACCATACCCCTGCTTCCGCTCGATGCGCTTGGCGATGACGATATCGTACTCTATGAGCTCAGTCCGATCGACCAGGAGCACGACGGTGCGTTCGGTACTGATACCACAACAACGATGGAGGTGGAGCCGTCCCCATCGGCCAAAGAAAGCGGCTCCACCAAAAGCGCGAAACGCACGTCGACAAACCGAAGTCGGGCGCGCCAAAAGGACGAGCTCGTGTACCTACGAGGCGTTGTCGCCGACTTAGAAGCACAAATGGTGGTGCTCAAGAGGCGAAGCGACGCGCGCGTTGGCACGAAGACCAAGGAGCCACTCGCGTTCGCGTGGGAAGAACTCGCGGCGCGGCAGTACGCGCAGCGACGGCGCGCCGAAGTCAAGAACGCCAAGCTGAAAACCGTGCTCGAGGAGCAGATCCGCGTCGCAAAGAACCTTGAACGAGTACTCAAGAAGCGGACCATGACCAAGGTACACTCCCCTTTCTTCTATCGCGTGGATCTTTCTGCTTAACGGAATGGCTGGGACCTGTAGCACCTCGTCTCGTCCGCGGCCAAGCGCACGCGTACGTACCAAGCGTCACGTGCAGACGGAGATCTTCATGTATTCGACGAACTCTTATTGGCCATCGACGACATGTACACACAAGTCAATGCGGTGTTTGCCGACAAGAGATTCACACGCACGGTACCAGCACTGAATGAGATCCAAGCGAGAAACGACGACGCCTTGGGCACGATCGTCGAAGTGTTTGACTCGCGCCTTGGTCCGTTTGATATGGACAAGATCTCGGACGTCACGTGGCACCACATAGTGAGCAAAGCAATTGATCCCAACGCCTTTGATGACGAGGTACGAAACGCTCAGCTAGTGGCCAGGGTTGATGGTTGGCCATCGAACTCACAGTGAGGTGTGTATTACCTTTTCAACAGGTCGTGGAGGTTACTGATACAATGTTGAAGCGCAAATTCAGCTCGTCTATCGACCTGCCTCGCTTCAAGGGAACGTACCACGTCAAGATCGCTGCACGGCGGATCGTCGAGGACGAGCGAGTGCTGATGCTGTGGGCCGGTCTCGTGGACCCGGAGAAGATCTCGGACAAGCCCATGGATGGCCTTCTGCTACGGCAGCGCGGCTGGACAGTGTTCCGTCGCCCTCCTCCGAGTCTTGTCAAGGCGGACCGGTCGGCAACCATATCACAATTGTACTATACGATCGTCCCCGAGATCGATGACGACGAACTGAGCGACCAGCGCCGCAAGGTCGGCACGCTGACCAACTTTGTGTTGGGTTCGGTCAACTTTCACTTGGAAATGGCGCGCCAAATGATCGAGAATTTGCTCCTGCAAGACTTACAAAAGGCGCCAGCCTCGACGGCGAGCAGACCCGAGCCAGCGAGATCACTCAGCGATTCACAGGCTGGCAATTCTACTGAGCACGAGCCGGCTCCTGGTCGTGTATGATGAGGTTGTGGCGGCAAAGGAGGTGTTGGTTTCTCTGGGTTCTTCTTACCATAGAGACATGGCGTGGTTGACGCGTGGCTGGAGAAGAGTCTAGTGCGTACTAGTAGAGAAAGCAGCAAGCATATTCAAGATTGGACTCATCTTTTTCACCCTCTACGGTAAGATAAAGTGTGGAATATGTAACAGTCAATACAGTACCACGTTTACGCCGTCTTCTTCGCCAGGATGGCGCAGTTGCTGACCAATCGGCTTTAGATTCTCTATTCTCGCACACAGGCTATGCCTGGGCGAGATTGTGACGTAACTTAGCCCAAGCGACAATTCAATGAAGAGCTTCTCTCCAAACAGCGTGTGGGCACTATGGTACGGTAGTGTTTGTTGGTCGTGTCTGCCACGAGAAAACGTATACAGTATGTAGACATGAACACCTCGCGAGAAGGGCTGGTGTCCTATCTCATAATGCGCGCTTTTAATTAACGAAGCACGGATGTGTGGAATGACAACCGATGAGAGAATAGCTGGTGCCACGCATTGCACCACTTGGTCGCGACAGTCCATTGCGGCTACGCGACGCTACTCCCCCGCAGCGAGGGCTGTTTGGTGCTGCCATGGCTCAAGGCTATTACAGTAACCATATCAACAGCGAGCCCATGATTTCTCTAGGATAATACGCAGACGAGGTGCCTCAATCTAAAGGACCGTGGTAGAGATCAAATTGGAGGGAGTCTCAGGCAGCTTTGATTGGCTTCCCGGCACCCTTTCTGAGCTCTTCTTCCAAACGCACATAAATCAACTCGAGGAGAAGAGGAAACAGTCTCGCAGGGTCAGCTGGAGTCTACATACCTCGCATGCCGGGTCCATCCGTATGGCTGCCGATGTGTCGCGTCATTCACTGCAGCACGAGCTCTTCGTGAGACCCACTGATAAGGAAACAAAGACTTGACTTGAACAAGAATGGCGAGGGTCGAGATCGTCTCACTGGGACGAGGGTAGGATACAATGAAGGAAGGCTTTTGGCTATAGGAGTCAGTTGACGCACTAGCGATGTGCCGCCCTTCCACGTGGACAGCATGCCACCATGCGTTCTTCTGTTGGTCTCTTCTCTCGCGTGATATTCTTTTCCTGGAGTAGCGACAGCCTTGTGGCTTGAGTTCTCGTCCGCTCCTGTAATCCATCTCGCTCGGATCTCGCCGCTGGTTCTTATGTTAGTGTGCATTCTCCTTGCACGTGCCTCTAGGCGAGGCAAGCCACATCCCGACGGGGATGATAAGGACTGTCCTCTCAGTGCCGACCAGGCACTCGTGACTGAGTCGGGCCTTGAGTTTAACACGCTCGACTTCCTGCAAGATGTGACTAGCAGCTAGTGAACACTCGCCCGAAGGTGAACCTTCGCGGAAACGTGGAAGAAGTTGCAGCAAAGATGAAAAGGTCGCTTGTGGGGTTGGTCTCTGGATTTGTGTTGTTTGTGGGCATCGTTGCACTTATAGTTGAGCACACCCTTCCACGGATGCCGCGTCCAGAAGTTCTCTCCAAGTAGCTGACAATTGTGTTGTTTTACCCAAGTGCACAACTTAAAGTATATATTTTGAACTCAAGCGAATTCCGTGAGAAGCATATGAATTATAGTGCACTGAGGCGATGGCGCAATTTCCTGCCCTAAGCTGAACCCAAAGTCGTCACTGCCCAACGGAAAAGACGTTCTTTTCTCCCCGAAACAACCGCAAAGGCACCGTGGGTGCTTGCGCGTGAACCCAAGGCATAAAAAGTGCGCCAGTGGTGGTGAGCTGGAAATTTTGGTGACTGTTCGGGAGAGATGGCTACACTCTATATTCAAAGATACCCTGAGACTGGACTAGTTATCTTTGGGTGGAGAAGCACGGCCCTCTGGATATTTTGCTACCAACTTGAGCCCGTACAGTGTGCCAGAGGTGATGGGATATCCGCTACAGTCAGTTCTTCTCTGACGAGAAGGTTCATGATGGCGCAACTTGCAGGCAGTGGCAACATCGCCAGTCGTACAGGGGAGGCCTACGGATGTTGGCGGACTCGCTCGCAGGTGGCCGTGTTCTTTGATCATCAATCCCATTTGTGGACCAGTCTCAAATCCGAATTTGTCTTGGCTTACACCTGATTTTTCTGGTACCGTACTTCCCTCACTTCCCAACTCCAATAAAGCACTGTAAGACCCGACGTCTGCGTAGTACAGTAATGACCTTCACGGCCATACTATTAAATAATAGCGCGCTGTACATACCGGATGATGCACAAGATGAGCAGATGTCTCTTCAATCATTAACCGCTTTAGTCCCGGACACTGCAGCGTCCAGAAGACGTGATTTGGAGGAGTCGCGAAGAGTAGCGCTTGCAGTTCCATCTCACAGAAGTGCTCAAGGTGCGAGGGGCCAGCGCGACAAGATAAATCAGTTGCTGCAATGTACAGTATCCAGATGTTGGGAGACGCAAGTGTTGAGGGCGCAACATGGCTACAGCCGATGTACTGGTATAAAGTAGTATCAACAAATATCAATAGAACGTGTAACTGGCCTGGACTGAACTTTCGGACGAGGCAAGTCTCTCTTCTTCCCTCATTGACCCAAATCTGCCCAATCCCCCCGTGAGAAAGTTGTTTGGCCATGCGAGAACCGCTGCTTTCTACTGATACATACGCTGCTAGGACGCTGAGAAAAAATCCCATGATGGTTTCAAAGTACGCTGGTCACACCCTGTGGTGTGGAGAATATGGTCGCATTTGAAACCATCGGTTTCTGTAGGTGTGGGATTTTGTAATTATGTCGAGACGGCTTCCTCAACTGTTCAGTCCATGGAGACTTTGCTGGTGTGACTGTGGCTGGGTTATCAAACTTTGATAACCCGGAGACGAGAATCAATCAAAGGAAGGAAAGTTTGATTTATTTTCGTGTGGTAAACCTCGTACAAACTGACGACGCAAATCTAGCGAAGCGAGAGTCAAAGACTAAATTAGATGGCAGAACGACACTGCAACGGATCTCTTGAAGTTTGAGGCAAAAGGGCCAGTGTCGGACCAAGTATGGCGGGTGGGTCCTCGACTGATCATTCTGATATGGAAGACCCGACCCGCTGCTCGTCGGTTCGACTGATTATCCTTTTTGCGCTCGGACAGTCGATTACAAATCTCACCGAAGCATAATCCCACGAGACAATCGGCCCCCTTTCAGGGTAAACGACCATCACTCCTGGCCGCTGACTCAACGTCATCATGGTGACTGTGAGGGAGATGACGCTCCTTCTCCTCGACTCATCCGCCTCAGTGGCGATAAGTCTTTTTTTTTCTTCGGTCGTCGAGAGCACCACACATGTAACGGTACCGTAAACTTTATGAGGTGGGGAGAGGACGAAACAATAATCAAATACCGCCGCCACCACTAAATCCGATCCGTCCCAAGAGCTCATTTGCAAACGTGCCTTCTCCATCCACAGTCTCTCCTCTACACACATTCTTTCGCAATGATGGCCCAATCCTGGTGCACAATGGACGAGCCGCTGAGGCGACCTCTGACCAACAGCAACTTCCACGACCAGCTTCAGCAGCAGCCGTACGAGACGGTGATCGAGGATGACGACCTCTTCAATGTCGCGCTGCTCTTTCTCGACACGCACGACGACTCGCACAGCGACTGCAGCGAGTCGTTCAGCCCGCAGGCTCCCGACGACATGCCCACGAGTCCGACCCACTGGCTTCCCGCCAAGTCGTTCCAGGACCAGCTCGCCGAAGTCGCACTCCACTCACCGCTCGAGTACAAGCTGCACGAGCTCGCTCAATCCCCGAGCGTCTTTGTCGATACGACGGGGTCGCTTGCCTTTCAGGCCAATAAGTCACAAGTGTGGAGTCCGAGTCAGACCAAGCAGTCGACGCCGCCGCGTCGCATCAACAAGCGCCGACTCGAGATTGAGCGCCTCCGCGAGGAATCACTGGTTCTTCAGAAACGACTGTTGAGCCTTCAGGACCACTCGACCAAGCTGACCTCCACGGATGCCAAGTATGGCTCCGTGAACAACCGCCCCGTGGGTGAAGTACTCGGCTCGGCCTGGCAGAACATTGCTACTCGCCAACTCGAGCAGCGCCAGCGCTCCGAGAGCGAGAACCTCCGACTCAAGAACGTCGTCAATGAACACAAGCGCATGGCCAAGGCCTTACGCCGTCTCGTGGCACGCCACGCCAACGCCAAGGTGAGACTCGCCGCGTGAAAATGGCCTCTTCTATTCTCTCTCGAAAGACACTGACCGTTCTGTCTCAGGCCTGGGACCCTCTGCGACCGAACACTCGCGAGCCAGCCACCAGTACCATGCAGGCACGTGTGGGCAGCTTTGACGCCATGGACGACCCGGCCGTGTTCAAGGAACTCCGCGAGACGTTGGCGACCATGTACCTTCAAACCGACGAGATTGTGGCCAAGTCCGGGCTCGCGCCGACCGAGGGGGCGTCATTCAGTGGCATTTCGAGCAAGATCGACGGCGACCATACACTGCGCGTCCAAGTGCTGGGCTCTCGAACGCTTCCGTTCTCGTACGCGTCGACCAGCGAGACCGTGTGGGACTATACGCTGCACCACAGTGGGCCTAAGGTTATGCAGTGGGAACCGACCGAGTCCCCGGATACGTTCCAGACCGACTTTGTCGCGTACACGGAAATGTACCATTTCAAGGGCCTAGGTCGTGCCAAGGTGATGCTGCGTCGCATCGACGAGCCGCATCGCGTCGTGATTCTGAGGAGCGGTCTATTTCAGTGTCCTGGGGCCGACGACCACATCCCAGGACCGCAGCGGCTCATGCGTCACTGCATGTGGGACATCATCCAAAAGACCTCGGCCGCTGTTGACACCAAGCACGATCTGAGTGGCATGTGTCAGTTAATCAGCTGTGAGCTGATCATGCCGACGCTCGAGCTTGACGGGCTAAATGAAGAGGCGCAGGAGCGCCAGATCGAGACACTCACGAGCATGTGCACACATATCTCGGCATTCCACGCCAAAGAGGCGAACGAATTCATCGATAACAGTCTGCTGCAGCGCGCCGTGAAGAGTCCTCGAGACGTCGAGGCCGTGGCCTCACGACTCACAGCGGTGCCGGACGTGTATTGCTGAGACGTATAATATAGTGCAGGTATTAGTCGGCGTATTTTTTACTTGTAGGGGAGACTAGCCTCCATATTAAATAAGAAAGCTTGAACATCGTTGCTCATCCTGTCGGGTTCAAGATCCGATTGAACGGGTAAAATCTTCCACCTCAGTAGTGCTCGTCTCATGTTGAAGTGGTCCAGGCGTGGCCACATGGCAGACCGACGGACACGATTTACCTAAAGCCGGTAGGAGTCACTCTTTAATAAGCTGTGAATTCACACTATTTCACCATATTGTGGAATACATAGATCCATAATGTCGGATTTTGATTTTAAAAAATTATGATCCTCTCAGATTCAGTTAGTACAGAAACCATTCATACTCAGACTACCGAACGTCATCAAAGGCAGGTCGGAGGCTTCTCTCGTCTTCCTCCACTTCTCCACTTGCCGGCGGAAGCACGATGGATGCGATCGACTGGTCGGACGGCGGGCTTTGGGGCGCGACCAGCGACAACGAGGCGGTGCTGGCGGCCGCGCTACGGCTCATCGAGACGGCGGATCCGCCCGCCGACGCGAGCAGCTCTTTTACGGACAATGGCAGCACCTGTGGACGACCGCAAGCGCGTGTGGCGCGACGCGTGGAAGTCCATTGCCGAGCGGCAGCTTGTGCAACGGCGCCGCGTCGAGTCGGAAAAACAAACGCTCGTCGATCTGCTGGCCGACCAAACAGCCACGCTACACAAGCTGCAGCGCCTGTTCACGGTCCACCAGAACCGCCTGTGTTCAGCCATGCACCAGGGCATTCTGACTCCGTCACACCCGCCGACGTCGAGTGTTTTATCGAGTGACTTGGCTTCGCTCGAGACGCTCCACTCCTTAACGCTCGCGTTGGGCAGGATGCATATCCACACGGACGCGATCCTCGCCGACGCGCGGTTCCTCTCGCCCCAGTCTTCGTGTGTGGAAATCAAGACGGAGCACGCCGCTCTGGACACTAGGGGACTGGCGGTGCAGCTCATGGACACACGGATCGTGCCCTTTCCGATGGCGCGCACCGCAAACGCTGTGTGGCTCAACCTGCTGAACCGAGCCAACCAGAAGCCAGCCGGACCATTCGTGAAAGATATGATCCAGTCGCAGTTTATCACGCATGTGCCGGGTTTCCACGGCGACGTTGAGGCCGCCATGGCGCTGCAACGGGTCGTGGAACCGGACCGTGTGGTCATGGTGCGGTGCTCACTGTTTGCCTACAAGAACGCAGCCGAGGATACCGACGAGGCGGCTGTCGC
>JAADWA010000067.1:0-68322 GCA_023335935.1 Pythium phragmiticola
AAAACCTGGAGCTGCTGGTCGCCGTAGCCGTACTGCTTTTTGTACTTGTTGAAGATGCGCACGAGCTCGTCAACGTACTGCTCGTGGACCTTGTCAATGTCCTCTTGGGTCGGGTTCTCGATCTTGGCCACTTGGATGGGTTTGCCCAGCACCTGGTTCAGCACGACTCCGTCGTGGGACACGAACGGCAGCCACTTGTTGCGACCGTACGCGATGAGCACGGCGAGAGAAAACTTCTTGGCGAGCCACTGGCGGAACACGAGCAGGAACCTATCGCAGTGAGAAACAATCTCAGTATATGGACACTCGGAAAACGGTCCAGAAAGGGCGGTGCACCGTACTTGGAGTGGGTGTACAACTCGGTCTCACCAAACGCATAGCTCGGGACAATGGGTACGCCGTACTTTAACGCGAGCCGCACGTGGCCCTTGCGCTTCTTGGCGTAAATCACTTGCTGGCCGCGCTGCGACAGCATTTGCTCTGTGATGCCACCAACCAAGATCACGAGACTCTTGCCCTTTCTCAAGACCTAGGCAATATATACCCACAGGTCAATGAACTCCAAACCCGGCATATTTTGTTGGAAATCCAACGTACGCTCTCGGCCGTGGGGCGACCGGCATCGACGCAGCCCAGCCAGAGGAGCCACTCCCGGTAGAACGGCACGCGGAACACGACCGTCGCCGCGAGGTCGTTGCGCGAGTGCATGGGCGAGATGTCATGGAACGCTATGGCAGCACTCTGTCAGTACATACGCGTAGATTATATATCGTCTCCTCTCTGGTGTCTCGTACGTACAGGGCTTGGACGAGCCGGCAGTGATCGCGCCGTGGTGGACTGAGAGGATGCCGTGCGGGTGCGACGCGAAAACGTACTGCTTAGCCGGATCAATCGTCTCTTCGCACACGAGCGTCGTCGGGACCGCGTTCAGAACGTAGCGTCTGCAGAAATGGGCAAACCATGGCCAGTAGCGCTCGCCCGAGTACTCGGAGCCGTCGACAAATGACGGCAGGTAGAAGGCGAGCAGCGTCCAGCCGAGCGTCGCGCGCAGTGAGAGTTCCAGTGCGAGACACACCGCCAGCGCGACACCGCCCGCCGCGAGACACTGCGGCCACACGCGCTGCTTTCCTGCTGGGAGAAGGGGAGGAGATCCCATCGTGGTGCGTTGTACGTAGTTGTGGCACGCGTCGAGCGGAGCTGCAGGGCTTGATGAGACCAAGGCATCTACCTGAGGAGAATCAATAATAGCCAATCAATTGGTGCTGAAGCGAACCTGATTCTGATTTGCACATGTCATTCGGCAATGATTGGTGGGAAAAGAAATTTGGCACGTTCTGATTCGCTAAAAAAAAGCATCCTTCGACACTGTTGGCGAGTTTTCCTCACACGTCGCAGATGTCACAATCATGGATACCCCTCCGAGCCAGCATTGAAATCGTGGAAGCTTTTTTCATTGATGAACGGTTATCGAATCGTTGAGGGAGAAAACAGGGAAGCGCTGCAACGCGGCACGCAACCGTATTGCCCGTCGAAACGATTTGCTCAAGCGTGCAGTTCGTGTCACTGGAACTGTCTTTTCCAGACCATGTGTGCTGCTGTGCTTGATGGCTCTCCTCGACACTTGCCTTTCTTCCTCGTGCGTGTGACTCGTGCCAGTGTCTCTCAACACCGCTGCAATGTTGAATCTCAACGACTTGGCTTCCGATCGCGGCGGCAACTTCGTTGACGTCAGCGGCATTCCACTCGAGCGCGTGCCAGACGAAGACGCTCAAGACGATGACGACGACCCGCAGAGCCTCCACCGCCGTTCGTGCCGCGAGACGAGTACCGCCCACAGTCGAAGCGTCACGTCGCCGTGGGAGATGGACCTCTCGTCCAACGCAGGTTCTCGTTGCCAGCCGTGCCATCGTCATGATCACGCACCGGGCAGCACGGGGGTGGACCGACCGTGCAGCACGGCACACGACACGAGCTTTGCGATTCTCGGTGACGTCATCAGCCCGACATCTTCTATCGGTTTCGGCATTCCGTCGCGAGTTTCCGCGAGAGCCGACGGTTCGCTTCGAGGTCGCCGCGTTGGCTACGCGCTCGTCGCTGTGGTGATCTTGCTTTGTGTCGCGACGCACGTGGTCGGACTGCTCGTGTATTTCACGTCGTGGTACCGCCACTCAATCCAGCTTGCAATCTTTATGCGGTTCTACACCAGCTTCTCGCAGTCGGGCTTTGAGCACAGTGTTGATGCCAAGCGAGACGCCGTCGCGGCCCTGTACGTGCTGACCGTCGGCATGGTTCCGAGCTTCATCACGGCGTTCCTATGGTTCTCGTTTTCCTCCAGACGCGAACTGCGGCACATGGTGCAGACCCCACGGCTGATGCAACGCAAACCAGCCTTGTCTGCCCAGATGATACCCGAGTACATTGGCACCACGTGGGGCGACCTGTTGCTGCTCGTGCTCGTGGTCGGTTCCAATGGGTTCATCTTCTTCTCCAGTCTATCACGCTTCAACACGGACAGCAGCTCACCCAACGGCCAAGCATGGAGCCGTGTCGGCCGTGCGTATGCATTCATCGCCGTCTTCAATCTTGTGTGGCTGCTGCTCTTCCTTCCCAAGCCATCGGCGTGGACCGTGTACGTCGACTTCTTCGGCATGGCCAACAAGACAAGAACTCGGACCAAGTACCTCCACGTGCTCGGCCTACTCACAGTCGCCAGCTCGGTCCTGCACGCGTTGTGCATGATCATTCAGTTCCAGTTCCGTGGCAAATCAAAGTTGGCACTGTTACCTGATTCTGGCTCGGTAGTCGTGGGGGCAACTGCCCTCGTAGCCATGCTGTTCGTCGCCGTGGTCCACGGCCTTGGTCGTCGCATTCCTCGTCCTCTCGCACTCGTCCTGCCATTGTTTGGACGTCTCATCTTCTTACTCGCACTCTGTGTCCACTACCCGATCACACTCGCGTGGTTGCTGCCGACGCTCGTACCGCATCTCATCCAACGCGCAGCCGCGTGGACCCATTCACGATGCCCAGTGCAAGTGGTCGACATAGCGCCGCTGCCGAACGGCATCACACGACTCGTTCTGAGACGAAGGGCCGACAAGATGAAGGTGAGTGGTACTCACTTTACCGCCGGTCAAAGCGTCGCCATTCGTCTCCCGCAAGTGTCATCTATGGAATGGCAGCAGTGCACAGTCGCAACCTCGCCCATGAGACATCCATCTGTCTTCACCGTGTATATCCACCCACCCTTCGCCACGTCAGACGTGGACGCTGCCGACAAGGTCATGGCGCGAGCGTTCCACGAGGCCGCCAAAATCGCGTACGCTTCCAATCAGCCACCGATCGTGTACGTGGACGGCTTTTATGGACCTTCGCATCCCATCTTCTATGAGCAATATTCATGTCTCGTGTTGATCACGGGCGGCATGGGCGTGGTCCAAACGTTGGCGATTTTGGAGCAGCTCTACCACGAGGCGTTGCAGACTGCAAGCGTCTCGCTCGACAGCAAGACGTTCCTGCGAGAGAGTGGCAGCGATGGCGACGGCGCGAGCGGAAATGGTGATACCGCATTACAGTTTGACCGGCAAGTGTGGTTCTTGTGGGTGTGTGACGATGTCTGTCTCTTCACGGAGTTTGAGGACCTGTTTTGCCGTATCAAGACGCTCGACCCGCACGAAGTTCATTTCAAGCTGCGCTTCTTCCTGTCCAATATGCCCCGCCACAGCGACCTCCAGTATCAGCGACTCGCGTCGGCAGCGTTCGTTAGTGAGAGCCTGGATCCGACGATGCTGAAATCGGCGACGAACAGTGTTCTCTTTACGAGCGCAAAGTCCACAATCCCTTCCCGCCGCCCCAAGTTGCTTCCACCTCAAACATGCAGTGCACTCGGCAGGTGGTCGTCGCGGCCCTTCCAGCAGTCGCTCAGAGGCGTATTTGGTCGAATGCTGACGCTTGCGCTTGTCACAACAACTGCCGTTCCGCTCACGATTCTCGCCATTTGGTTTGCGCTGCGAACTCGAGCCAACGCTGCCTACCCCATCGAGCGGCTGCTTCGCAATGTCGCTCTGCTGTTGCTTAGTTGCGTCGTGATCGCCGCTACAGTTGCGCTTGTGATCGACGGGATCTCGCGCTGGCAGCAAGCGCGCCAAGAGGGCTCCGATGAAGACGAGATCCACGACGTTCAACCCACCAGCCACACTGGTTCTACGCCACCAAGGGGACTGATCAAGCTTCGCTCCATGACGAGAATGATTGGCGACGCCAACGAAGAAGTATCAGACTGCGGATCGCCGAACCAGATCGAGTCGCTCGCCATCGGGTCGGACGTCATAGATCGACTGAGAATCTATTCAATGCGGCCGGATATTGACAAGTTCTTGCGCAGTGTCGGTCAGTCGTTCCCGAGTTTTGCCGGTAGTATTGGGGTGTTTGCGAGCGGCCCGGAGACGCTCGTGGAGCTCGTGAAGACGTCGACGCTTGCCTGTGAGGCGTCAACGGGCGATTGGCACGATGTCGACGCCGACTTGGATTTCCACCGGCTCGAATAGAGCAGTAGTCGTCTAATACTTACTCAGCGTCGATCGGGAGGTTGGCGTCTGCTGGCTTCGTTGGGTCCCGGACTTGGCGATGGACAGTATCTTTATCGATCCGCTGGATTTGACTGGCGGTGGAATTGAGGAGCTCTTCGCAAGTTCCATCGCCTTGAGGTCTGAGAGGATGCTCTTCTTGATACCCTCGAGCGTTCGATACGGCGAGTCTGCTAGAACAGAGGACCCGATGACGCCACGCGCAGGCGCCACTTGGAACAGATCGAGTAGCGCGAGCAGGCACCCCATGCCGACGTCCATCCACTCGGCGGGCGAGTACTTGATAAACAGGCGCCCGCCCAGCGGCGCCGCCGGTCGCTGAATCAATGTACCATCATGCTTGACCGCCCCCACTGCAGCTGCGGTGGCCTCGACTGCCTTGGGCTTGGGAACTTGCCTTTGTGCCGTCGTCTCGAGCCGACGCCGGCCCTCATTATAGTTACATTCGATCGTGTACACGTACGTGAGATCAGTCGCGGAGAAGAGAGCGACACGACTGGAGCCGGCGCGGGAGGTCGTGGCATTGTGATTGTCCCGTGCATCACGGCGTGTCATGTTCTGCGCGTCGAATGAGCATGCACCATAGTCAAAGAAGGCGCTGTGTAGGCTTGACAGCTTGGCAAAGACTTCGGTCTCCACCTGTCGCGTCCAATCCCTTGCTTGTTTCCCCTCTGCCTGGGTCGGCGCGAGATGGTTTCCGTACACAAAGCACCCGCGGTGGTTCGAGTGCGCGTGGAGATCCAGATACACCACACGATCCCGCGCAGCCTCCTTGCCGTACCTCTCTACTGTCTGAAGCAGCAGTGCTTTGATCCCATACACGGCCGGTTCGCTCTCGAGCTGTGGGTCTTCGTAGACACGATTCAGATTCACGCCGCGCGAGTCAGTCCGGTAAAAACCCCGGCACACGCCGTCGGGATTCAGCACTGGGATGATCTTGAACACGAACTGGCGACGCAGCTGAGCCGCTCGCTCGTCGGTCGCGTGGAGCAGAAGACGTAGCATGCCGTCGAGCATAAAGTTGGCCGGTGTCTCCCCGGGGTGGACGCGCGCCGTGATAAACACAGTTCTTTTCTTGGTGAGATCAAAGCTTCTCGCTCGTTGGCCATGCATCGTTGGAAACAGACCTGGTAGTGTTGGCTCGAGTGTCTCGGTCATGGCGTCGGTCGATGAGACCGTGAATAATTCTATGGGCAGTCCCCCCAACGAGTGCGTGACGACGTCGCGATGAAAGTAGAGCGACAGAAGCGACGCGCGTCCAACTGACACACTGATCGACCCGAGCTGCCGCTGGATCTTGGTGTACGTGTACGGGTAGCAGAACGCAAACCGCACGCGCTCGCGCGGGAACTGCACGTGGTGCGTGAATGTGAGCTTCATCTTGGTCTCCGTCTTCGCAGACCCCACGCGTGACGGCGTTGTCGGCTGATCGCCGCCACTACCGTCTTCGCTGTCATTGCTGCTACACGTCGTTGCCCCGTGGACAGTTTGTGAGTACTTTTGCACATCGAGCGGCGTCGCGAGCCGCCTCCACTTGCGTTCATTCTCGAAAAACAACTCGATGTCCTCGTCTTCTCGGTCGCCGCGTGTCGCGTCCATGACGCAGTGGAGGACCGTGTACCCATTCGCGTACAGTCCACGCTGGTTATTCATATTCGCTAGCGTCAACGAGAGCTCGCGCATGCTTCCCATTGTCGCCACGGTCGTCTTCTTGTTTGAGACACTCGATTTCTTGCTGTCATTCTCGGAACGCTGGCTCTCGGGACGCTCTGCTTGTGGGGCACACGTGTCCACCATCACTTCAAAGTAGAACCACGTCGTGTACCCTGTTGAAATGCCGCTTTCTGAGGCATCTTCGGGGATCGTCACGACATATTCGTCTCCGCTGACGCGGGTAACTTTGCCCAAACTGCCGCCGTCGAAGCGCGACGAAAACGACACGCCATCCGCGGGGAACGCAACAGTCCGCTTGCCTGGACCTTCGTGCGCGAGTGTGTCAAGCGCCGCGGCGTAAGACCCACCGGATCCGTCGTATACAGGGCTCTCGGTATTGTCTCTGAT
Source organism: Pythium phragmiticola (assembly GCA_023335935.1). NCBI lineage: Eukaryota > Oomycota > Peronosporomycetes > Pythiales > Pythiaceae > Pythium > Pythium phragmiticola. The sequence continues at coordinate 6,645 of JAADWA010000067.1, forward strand.
CGTCATCTTCCTTGCCGTTTGCCCCGCTTATCCGTTTGTTCGTTATTGGGGGAATGCCCATCTGGTCGAGAAGTTTCCCTGGAATTATGCGAAAATCTAGTTCCAGGGTCACGTTCTGGAATTATGCGACTGTAAGTTCTGTATAATTTTCCAGGTTGAAGTTCCATGGACCAAACATGTGGGATGAGGAATCCCATGGATACACGGCACCAGACTCAGCGGCTCCAAGCGAAAGATCGCCCGGTGCTCGTGCCGTATTCTCGTGGTCCTCTCGACTGAAGCGCAGGCGGAAGGTTGCGATACGCATTGTTCGTCAGATACGTCGACCATGTCAGCTCCGTCTATGTCTCTCGTCAGAAATGGCACTCGCACCAGGATCCAAGGAGGCAATCAGGTCTCATTCACGCCTATTTGATTAATGTGGGCTGGACCATGCATACCTCTTCAGCCGTTGTCTCCAAAAGACTACAATACTGTTCCGTGACGCTCTCTTCTTAATCCATTCGGATGTGATGCCAGTATTAATATCTGGGAGATCTTGGGCTTCTTCGCCCCACAAATTCGAAGTTACTGAAGTTAGAACTGTACCCACTTCGCCCCACAAAGTTCCAACTTAGAACTCATCTCTTCGCGTTGGACTCTGGATCGAGAGTCCAACGCTCTTTCTTTGGGAGGTCACAAAAAAGTCTCCATACATTGTTCAGCATAAGCCCCGTGTTCTAGTTTCCACCAAAGTACCACTTACTTAGTATCCCCGCCTCATTCCTCGATCTTCCGGCTTTCCATCTCAACCCCGGACTACAAATGCAATGTTGAAGCAAGTGCGGTTGCGTCTCCACTCAATTCAGTACCGTACGCACAGTAGCCGCCTAGGTGTACTGTTCAGTACAGTATAGGAACGTTCACTCGAACAGCGCGGATCTTGGTTCATCACCCCCCACACTAGATGCCCCCCTCTGTCCATCCACCCCCTTTGTGATGGATATGGATTCATGGTGACGTTCGTGAGACTGTCCTCATGGAGTGCAACATTCCCTGCGTCGCCTTCAATAGACTGCAAGACTGTAGCAACCCAGTTCAACGAGCCAATCGGCTTGCCGTTCTGGACAGCTGAGATATCTCTGCCGGTAACCCGGGTCGGGGAATCTGTTTATCTGTCAGCCAAGCGTCGGGCAGACCCCCAACCCGCATTCCCACGTACTGTACCGTACTTAAAGGTGAGACTTGTATGGCCCACACATGCGGTACCCACAATTTCCATCCTGTCTCTCGGCGACAAAAGAGCGTTGGGCTCTGGGTTGCGAGTCCAACGCTCACAGACAAAAGTCTCCATACATTGTTCAACATAAGCCTCTTCAACAATTCGTGATCCGGTTCCAAGCATCAGCTAACAAAGTACCACCTCTCCATCCTCATTCTTCAATCTTCTGACTCCCACCTCAACCTCGGACTTCACCCTCTCCCCAACAAAACACCCATGGCCGAGACTCTCACGGGCGACGCCTCGCGCATCCAAGTGCCACTGGCACCGCTGTCGACGCCGCTCGCGGTCGTCGGTCCCGAGTGGTGCTTTGGCGACTTGGTGAGACTGCGCGCGACCAGCAGCTCGTGGCTGCGCTCGCTCACAGTCAAGCACGAAGCCACGCGCGAGACGCTCGTGCGTGCGAGACACACGCTGTCGGCGACCATCGACATGAACACGGACGTCGAGCCCTCGGCCATGTACCGCGTCAAGGACGCCAAAGCGAAGGCGCAGATCCTGACGGTCGAGCGCGACGGCTTCTCGTCCACGTACGACGTCCACCGCGGCGTGTTTCGCCACGAAGACGGACCGCAGCCGGGTCTCTTTACTGTCTCAATCAACTCGGCAAACAAGGCGTCCAATAACAAGGACGCCAACGACACGCTCGTCTTCCAAGACGCGACCACGGGCGAGTCGTGTCGCCTCGAGGTCGACGGCGACTTCAAAGACGACCGCGTCGGACTCGTGCGCGTACGCAGGGGCGACACGGGCGAGTGGCAGTACGTCGCGAGGATCGAACGACCCGAGCGTTCGCTACTACAGGCCGAGTACTTTGTGATTGAGATTGCTGCCGGCATGGACGCACTCGCAGTCGTGATGCTCTGGCTCGCGCGCTGGGGCGAGTTCCAGCGGGAGAAACCCAAGCTCAAGTCGTACACCGACCCCGTCAGCATGCCGCCCCTTGCTGGCTAATGGCGAAAGATTTGGTTGGATTTCCAACGAGTGCGTCGACATTTCACGCTCGTAACATTTTCAATTGTATTCAATTTCCGCTTCTCAAATGGGTCACGCTGATCACGATTTGATTGGCACTAGATCCGCACTCATTGCGACGGCGGGGGTTGCGTAGGGGTGTGCTATGGAGGGAGCAAACCCCATTATTGAGCGACTTGGTGGTGTCTTCTCGGTACCCATCTGCTTGGACGAGTACCTCGTTGGCACTGGCGGCGTCGACATGACCATGCTGCTCATGCTCTGGGTCGTGCGCCATGACATGCAGGAAGGCCAGGACCGCACGGGCAGCGTACCGCCCATCACCCATACACAAGGGTCTGCGTAATGAGACGATACGTATATATACGAAATAAATGGGGTCTAGTGGGCCACGACAATCTCCTCAATGGCCGTCAGCTGGCGCGCAATGCCCTCGGCGCCGCTCACGAGGCAGTTGAGCAGCAGCAGCTCCTCCATCGACACTTTCTCGAACCGCTTGTTCTCCATGAGCCACTCGACGTACGCCGACTTCATTTGCCCGGCGATCTCGCCCAGACTAAAGTCCGAGACGTTGAGCACGTCGTGCTGGCGACGCATCATGGGCGAGCCCGGCGCGCGCAGCGTCGACATGCGGGATGTAATGGGCTGGCGCGGCGCGGGCTTGGGCGTCATCGGCGCCTGCTCGCCCTTGGGCGTCGAAACCGAGAGGCGCGCCTTCGTCGTCGGCTGCTGTGACAAGCTGGAGCGATCGCCCGCAGCTTGGCTCTGGCTGTGCGTGCGCTCCTCGGAGATGGCCGAGAGCGTCGGGCGCTGCTTGGCGTCTTTCTCTTGGAGCACCGAGGCCTTGGCCTTGCGGCGCGTGTACACTTCGACCTCGAGCTTGAGTCCGTCGTCGAGCGCCTTGGTGAACTCTTCGAACGACACCTTGCCGCTCTGGTCGTGGTCGACAATCTCCATGAACCGCGCCACGTACTCGTGGATCTCTTCTTCGTTCATGCCGCCCACTTGCGCGAAAATGGCCTCGAGCATGACGGCCACTTCGTCGGCGTCGATCTCGCCGCTGCCGTCCTTGTCGGCGATGCGGAACGCCTCTTTCATTTGCATGAACAGCGCCGTCTGCTCCTGGTCGGCGTAAATGAAGCCCTCGCCAAAGAGCACTTGCAGCGTGTCGAACGTGTCGTCGACGGATCGCTGGAACTGGTTGCTCGCGTTCACCCAGCGGCGGTGCGTGCTCTCCTCGTCGTTCAGCGTGCGGTTCGATTGGCCCTGTGCGTCACGAATGTCGACCGTGTTGGTCGTGTCGAGCTTTTGCGACTTGACGCGGTACGCGTACCAGCGCACGAGTTTGAAGAGCACGTTGTTGTTGTTGAGCAGGCGGAAGCAACTGTCCAGCACGGCCTCGTACTTGGCGTTGGAGAAGGGCGGCTTCCACAGCATCGGCTCGCTGTTGGCCTCGGCCAAGAGCTTGGTCTGCTCCGCCAGCAGCGCCGGCACCTTGACCTGGAGAATCTCGCGCACTTGTTCCATCGTCTCTTCGCTTAGCTCGTTCGAGCTCGCCAAGTGGTGGCCAAAGAGAATCGTAAACGCCTTCTGCAGCTGCTCGAGCGAGTCGACAATGTTTTGCCGCAAGAGCCGCGACGCGCTCTCGGGACACAATGCGAGTTCCACGATGATGAAGAGGAGAATGCCCACGGACGTCTGTGCCATGCTGGAGTACGACGACACGGCCAAGGACGCGGCCACGCCCTGGCCCTGCCCGGGGCTGCATGCGTCGGCGTCCGTCTGCTTGAGCATGACGCCGGCGGCGATGAATGCCGAGACGAGCCCGGCGTACGACGCGTAGCCGCCGCTGTAGCGCACGTACATGGACGCGGCGACCCAGAGAAAGAGCACAATGTCGCTCAGCGCCGTGCTCAGTCCCGACGGGCTGCACACTTGCGCAATGAAGAACTGGAACACGGACGGCACGACGCTACCGGCGACGACGCCGCCGACTCGGTTCATGGTCACGCTGAACGAGCCGCCAATGTGGCTGCCCATGACAAACGCCACGGCATTGGGCGTCGTGTGGCTGAACGCGTAGACGTACACGGCCAAGAGCGTGCCGGCAAAGATGGCGGTCGACGCCTTGAACGCCGACACGACCGTGAGCCGCGAGTACTTGGCCGGGTCCACAAACGACTTGAGCGTGTTGATAATGAAGGCGCCCGCGCGCTTGCCCGTGTCGTACTCCTTGTCGTTATGGGTCTTTTGAAAGTCAATGAGCGTCGAGCACAGCGAGTTGAGCGAAAAGAGAAAGAGGTTGAGCGGTACGTTGCCCTCGACGTCCTTAAGCGAGACCTTTTGCGTGCGCAGGATGCGGTTCTGCGTCGCGCGGTACCGGTGCAGCGTGCGTTCCATCTGCGTCTCGAGGGGCGTAATGTGCTCGAGCTCCATGTGCTCGACGCAGTCGTGGACATTCATCGAGATCTCGTTGAGCAGATCGCCGGACCGCAGCTGAATGAGGTAGATCTCGCGCTGGAGCGTGTTCATGTACTGAAAGTGGAGCGCCTCGTACTTTTCGAGCTGCATGGCGTTGCTCAGCGTGCGCACGTCTGAGATGAGCGAGCCCACGAGCTTGACGTAGTTCTTGAGCATGGACCGGTTGAAGCGCAGCAGCACGTGGAAGCCGAAGAGCTGCTCCCACCACACGTCCTCGATGAGCGCGTTCATGCGGCGGTGGCGCGCCAGGAGGTTGTCGAACTTTGTGTGCAGCTTGACGCGGAGGAAATTCATGTGGTCGACGTTCTTGTTCTTAAAGCAGTACGAGTCGATGATGATGTTGAGCAGCTCGAGAATGTCGTCCGACGCGCGGCGGGTCTCTTCGCGGAGCTTGTTGATCGCACTGTTTTCAGTGATCAGAGCGGTGTGTCAGAAGAGCTGCTCCAAGGGATCCGTAAGCGAAGGGACTAGCATAGCACGTACAAGACGGGGTACGGGATGAACATGACGATGAAGGAGATAAACGTGCCAATGAAGCCGACGAGAAAGTAGAGCTCGAGGTTCTTGAGGATGTTGCCCGTCGAGTAGTAGTCGTCGCCAATGGCCTTGAGCCCCTTGCCCTGCGGGTTCATCGGGTTGATGATCGTGAGCGCTACCAAACCCACACCATCAGTACATGAGACCCTCCCTGACTACCACGTGTACTGATCTACTACTCACAGAAGTAGAGGTTGTTGCCGAGCGCAAACTTCTTGGTGTTGGTCTCGATCGGCAGCAGCAGGATGACGACCGTGAAGATCATGATCCACGGCAGCACCGTGTAAAAGTTGTGCGGGTTCACGTAGTACGTGCTCGTGCCAAAGTTCTTGGTGATCTCGACAAAGCCTTCGAGCGGTCCCGTGGGGTTGGCCACGCTTGACTTCTGCACGTCGACGATGGAGAAGAGGATGATGTTGTACACGAGGGCCATGCCGACGCCGTAGAAGGCCTGGCACATCTCACGGGTCGTGGCGCCGACGGTCTTCTGGGCCGAAAAGATCACGGCCACGGCGCAGTAGCTGAGACCACCCAGGTAGTACCAGCGCGGGAAGAAGAACCAGCGCTTGTCGTGGGACTTGTTCGGGTCGTAGTCCTGGTCCTTGGTCTGGATGAACGACGCAATGATGACGCCGCACGCCACGCGTAACGCCATTTCGGCATTGTACTTGAATTCGGCTATGGAGAGAGACACACAGAGCGTTATCAACACACCGGCTTGCATAGGAGAGAAGAGAAGAGGCGCCCAGGGGAGTACAGTTCATGTAGTTGCGGCGGAATGCGTTCTTCTTGTTGTCGTCGTCCATGGCGATCTTCATTTTCGACACTTTCTCGCCCATGTCGTCGCTGCCGATCGTGTTGTGGCGCGAGCGCACGTGCGGACTCGCAATCTTCATGGCCTTGGCCGACACCGTGAGGCTGTCGCGCTGTGGCTGCGCCGCGTCATTGAGCGGCACAGTGAGGTCACTGAGACAACATCCAGACGCGTGAGACGAGAGGGGTCAGTAGACGGGATCTGACCGGGAATATACGCACTTGCGCGGGCTCTGCAGGCTCCCAAGATCAGGATTCTTCTTCATGGTGCGGCCAACGATTTCCAGCAATGGGCGCGCCTTCTAGAATGTGAACGTTGGCGTCCCACGAGGCAATTGATCGAATGGCGAATGGCGGCCCTTTGGTTTGATGAGGGTTCTGGATTGGGTTACAGCATGGTGCACGTCCACGTCCCACTACGTAAAGCTATATACTTTGAAATGCGATACATGTATATAGTAGCACTCTATTATTCTATGATCTGAATAATGTATAATCGTATATATTCCTAAACCGATATATGATTTAATTATCCGTTTTAGCAGGGGACCTCCCTCGAATGCAAGTCTCCTCTGCCATGCGTCTCTGTGACTCAAGAATCGCCCAACGGAACCAGACTCACCAACTTGGTGACCATGGTCAGGATACACAGCTGTACGAGAACCCTCAAAAGTATGACCCATAGAGAGTGATACAGATCCAATCAATCAGTACTGGGCCAATAGTTGGGACTTATGCGATTCATAGTAAGCTACGGATGAGACCACGGATCTAAATTTACAATACATGACACTCATTCTGAACTTGTACCATAAGTAGTCAAATCAAGCACATTCTGTTCACATCACTCATAACTGAATGGCTCTCCTTTTGTGAATATCATGCTGGCAGCTGTGGCATGTGCGGGGAAACAGGATGCAGTACGTACCAAGTCTCTTCTCACAAGTCCCAAAGCTCACCTTGCATCATGTGACAAGGTCCGAAGTCCTCTGGACGCACCCACCTGCCCGTGGTGGTGACGAGCCAACTTGAAGGCTTGATTGAAGCTCCGAAAGGGTGTCCCAGTAACGGCGTAATTATGCGGCGCGCCGCTTTCTATGCGACCCAAATATGGGGACTGAACGCCCAAGCACCAGATCTGCAGCTTACACAAGGCAAACCAGTTCGCTTTCATTGCACACGCTGTGCTGTGCGTTGCACCCCAACAGGCGGCACAGCTGATCATTGGTAACACCACCAACCGCCATTACGTACTGCTCTCTCAATCTAGAATCTAGTACCTAGAGTCGGGACTTCTGCACCGCCTGGCGAATGGGCACGAGCAGCTCCTCGAGCGCAATCTTGTCGGACGCGCGGTTCACGGGGTCGTGCTGCGCGGCAGCATAGAGCGCCTCGTATACGTTGCCGTCAAAGCGGCCGAGCGCCGAGTTGAGCGAGTGGTCCGAGAAGTTGAACGCGTCCACGAGCACGACGGCGTGCGGGCGGATCTGCGGCAGGAGCTCTTCGATATTCGTGCGGATCAGTGGGAGCTGCTCGCCCCGCAACGCGCCGCTCTCCATAAATTCGCCGGCGTCCGCCTCGAGCTGCGTAAGTGCAAAGAGGTGGCACAGCAGCCGCACAATCTCGAGCGCCTGGGGGTTCGACAGCGTCTCGGTCGTGAACGCCTCGCGGGACGCGACGGCCGCCACAAAGTTCTGCACGAGCACGAGCTTGCCGTACGCCATGGAGAGCTTGTAGCACGCGACCGAGTGGTTCTGCACACCCGCCGCGATGGACGGCGACGTCTTGACGCGGCGCTCGAGGTCGCGCAGCAGGTAGAGGAACCGCTGCTCAAAGGCCGCGACGTACACGGCTGGGTCGAGCCATCGCGCCTTGCACGAGAGACGCTCCGACGCGAGCGGCGTCTTGTCTACATTGGCGAGAAACGCCAGCGCGCGCGGCAGCGTCCCGCGGGCGCGGTACGTCGCAAGCGTCTTGAGCAGCGACCGTCCGGCCTGCAGCGTGAGCACGAAGTTCTCGCCCTCGGCCGTCACGGTCTGCACGACGTCGCCCAGCAGCACGGGCAGTCCGCTCGCCAACAAGTACCCGTGGCCGCCACACGCACGGCGACACACCTCAATGCCATGGGATGCCGCGTCCGACACAAACACCTTGAGTCCGCAGCTCATGGCGTGGCCCACATCAAGCATCGAGAGATCGCCCTGTTCGATCTGGCGTGCAAGGTCGTGGCGGAAGAGATCGACCTGGTGGCCGCTCAGCGTGATGGCGTACGCGGCTGCGAGCTGCGGCAAGAGGCGGTACTGCTGCGTCTGGTAGTCGAGCACCTTGAGCTCGGTCGTGGGAGCGGCCTCGTTGGCGTCGTACCCTTGCTCGCGCACGGCCGAGTACCGGACGGCGATCGTGCAGCCCTTGGCGAGCGCCATGCCCGTGAGCCCGACAAACTCCATGCGCGTCTGCAGCATCGTAAAGTACAGGATCTCTTGGCGCACGCCCGTGAGCTTGCGGTACGTGCCGTCGCGATCGACTGTGGAGAACCGGTTGCCCATGTTGGCGCGCGGGATGCGCACGCGCTCGAATCTGCACCAGCCATTGTCGACGTTCTGGAACCCGATCTTGCCGCCAATGTCGCCGGTCGTGATGCCGGGCTTGAGCTCGTGCGTGTCCAGGTCGCGCAGCGGCACGAAGAAGTTGTGGACGCCGTAGTCTCTACCGTCGATCAGCAGGCGCGCGTACACGACGCCGACGTTGGCCGTGCGCGCCAGCGCGCCGGGCCACCATTTGTACGCGCGCAACGACGGCGTGTGGATCTCAAACTCGTCCGTCTCCCGAATGAACGTGGCCGTGGTCTCGAGCCCGCGCACGTTCGAGCCGTGGCCCAGTTCCGTCTGCGCGTAGCACCCGACAATGCGCCACTCGGTCGCGAGTTGCATCCAGCGCTGCTTCTGCTCGTCCGAGAAGAGCAGCCCCAAGTTGCGGATGAACATTTGCGTGTGCAGCGTGGTCGACGCGGCGCAGCCCGTGAAGCCCACGCGCACGTTGCGCAGCAGCTCCGTGTCGTCATAGTCAAAACCCTGCTCACGGGCGATGCTCTCGAGCCGCGCCGTCATGCGGATGGCGCGGCGGTACTGCTCGTCGCGCGGGAGGTAGTACATTTCGGCGTGGTCGAACGCTGGGTCCTGCGTGAGCAGCTTCTCAAAGCGCTCGAGCTTCTCGACATGGGCCTTGCTCTTGTGGAGCGCGTACGTGAATTCACGGGCCGAGAGACCGCTGCGGCGGCGCTCGGCGTCGAGAGGGGACAGAGGCGCCATGGGTGAGATTCAGTACCGGTACGAGGAAGGCAATTGAGGAATGGAGTGGAGGGAGCTGGTCGGGCGGCGCCGACTCAGTCTCACTGATTTTAATACACCTCCTGCTGTAAGATGTGTTTGAAACATGTTGGATTTCTTATTGGATCAATGAAACTAAATTGTATTAAACATGCATTTTATAAGGATGTTGGTTTCGTCGAGTAATCTGTTTACACGACACCAGCGCGACCTTGAAGTTCGTGTTGATGGTGGCGTTTGGCAGTGCGTGGCCATAGCACCAAATTCCTGTCGTGTCGATTACCAATGGGGAAGGGAGACCTCCGTTATTACTGTACTTAGTATATTACCGTACTGGGATAGTATTACCGTGCAGTACAATTGACGTGTTTCGTAAGCACCGCGTCTCCTTGTCACGAACACGTTGAGAGTCCCAATATCCAACCCTCGGACGCCCAACAAGTTCATTTCCACTATTTCGCATACTGTTGTGTGTTTTGAACAGAGCCTGGTCGTTTCCAACATGTTGGATACTATGCTCCATAATCGTACTTTTTCGAATTACTTCAGTAAGCCTTCCCCTTTTTTTGCTTTTTGCCTTGCCGGTCATCCCGTGGGAAGTCCGCCGAAAGCTCTTGAGCCCAAAAGCTCCTCTCGCCAACGGCCCCTCTCTCAGCACACGGGCGTCTCCACTCCCCATGTCTTCCTCATCGTCCTCTGGCGCGAACGGCCACACGGCGCTGCCCTCGCGCATGGGCTTTAGCGGCACGAGCGGCTCGTCCTTCAAACGCAACGACGCCTCGAAACTCGGTGGCGCCAAAAAGAAGATGGTGATCAAGCCCTTCAAAAACACCCCGAAATTGCCCGCTGCGTTTGAGGAAGAGACGTGGCAAAAGCTCGAGGCGGCACTCCACGCAGTCCACAGCAAGCAGACCTCAGCGCTTAGCCGCGAAGAGCTCTATCGCTCGGTCGAAGACCTCTGCACGTGGAAGCTGTCGGCCAGTTTGTACAAGAAGCTCGAGGCCACTTGCGCGGCGTATATCCAGTCGCGCGTGGCGCCGCTCGAGCATCTTGATGCCTCCACGACGAGCGGCACCAGCGACGTGAGCCTGTTCCTAGAGGCCGTCCACGCATTGTGGCAAGACCACTGCGACGACATGCTCGTGATCCGCTCGATTTTCCTGTACCTCGACCGTACGTACGTTGTGCAGACGCCCCACGTCGCGTCCATTTGGGAGATGGGGCTCACGGTGCTGCGCCACAACATTACGGACCGCAAGCAAGTCGAAACGAAGCTGATCCAGAATCTGCTCGAATTAATTGACCGCGAACGCAAGGGCGAGGCAGTGAACCGCAGCTACCTCTACAATCTCTTGCGCATGCTGCTCGCGCTGCAGCTGTACCATCCGCGCTTTGAAGCGCCGTTTTTGGATGCGAGTGAACGCTTCTACGCAGCCGAGGGCGTCCACGCGAGTACGGCCTCGGACGTGCCGCACTTTCTACTCCATGTCGAGAAGCGGCTCCAGGAAGAAAGCGACCGCGTGGTCCACTACCTCGACCCGTCGACCAAGAAGCAGTTGATCACTGTGGTCGAGACCAAGTTCTTGCAGCCGCACACAGCCATGCTGCTCGAGCGGGGCTTTGACGCGCTTATGGACGGCGGTCGCGTCGACGACTTGAAGCGCATGTTTTCGCTCTTCAGTCGCGTCGATGCCGTCAAGGATTTGCGGGTCGCGTTTACGACGTATATTAAAAAGAAGGTCACGGCGCTCGTCATGGACGAAGAACAAGACAAGCACTTGGTCGAGAAACTGCTGCAACTCAAGACGGAGATCGACACGATCCTGAGTGAGTCGTTCCAGTCGGATCCCGACTTTGCGTTTGCCGTCAAGTCGGCCATGGAATTCGCCATCAACGTGCGCGCGAGCCGCCCGGCCGAGCTCGTGGCCAAGTTTGTCGATGCGAAACTGCGGACTGGTAACAAGGGCGGTAGTGAGACCGAAGTCGAGAATGTGCTCGACCAGGTCATGGTCATTTTCCGGTACATCCAGGGCAAGGACGTGTTTGAGGCCTTTTACAAAAAGGACCTCGCCAAGCGGTTGCTGGTCGGACGCAGCGCGTCCTTTGATCTCGAAAAGCTCATGCTCGCGAAGCTCAAGACCGAGTGTGGCAGTTCGTTTACCAACAAGGTATGGGCCATCAGACCGTGTCTTCTATTACTCTTTCAAGAGAAAGGCACTTCACTCATGCTGGGATATGTCTCGTTAGCTTGAAGGCATGTTCAAGGACATTGATCTCTCCCAGAGTGTCATGGCACAGTTTCAGCAGCACGCACCCAGCAGGTGCGTTTCATGTGGGGGCGATGGCTAGGCATTCTGCTGGTGGTTCTGACTTTCTTCTGCTTGCAGACTCGCCCTTGAGAGCCTGGGCCGTGGCTTGGACATGCACGTGCAAGTGCTCACGACGGGCTTTTGGCCGGCGTACCCTGTCGCTGAGGTCACGCTGCCGACGTCACTTGTGCCGCTCAAGGAGATTTTTGAAAAGTTTTACTCGTCCAAGTTTCAGGGCCGCCAACTGCAGTGGCAGCACTCGCTCGCGCACTGTCTCGTCAAGGCGACGTTCCCGTCGGGCAAGAAGGAGCTCTTACTGTCGCTCTTTCAGACGGTCGTGCTGCTCTGCTTTAACAGCGCTGTCGAGGTGAGCTTCAAAGACATCAAGGAGCAGACCCGGATAGAAGATGGCGAATTGCGGCGCACGCTGCAGTCGCTCGCGTGCGGCAAAGTGCGCGTGCTGCAGAAGAGCCCCAAGGGAAAGGACGTTGGTGACGACGACGTGTTCCATTTCCACGCTGGGTTCACGAACCAGCTCTACCGCATCAAGATCAATTCGATCCAGATGAAGGAGACCAAGCAAGAGAACGAAGACACGCACGAGCGCGTCTTCCGAGACCGCCAGTACCAAGTGGACGCAGCCATTGTGCGCATCATGAAGTCGCGCAAGACGCTGTCGCATCAGCTGCTCATGACGCAAATCTTCGAGCAAATCAAGTTTCCAGCCAAGGCCGCCGACATTAAGCGCCGCATTGAGAGCCTCATTGACCGCGAGTACCTCGAGCGCGACCCGGCAAACGCACAGATGTACAACTACCTGGCCTAGTCTTCTTGGTGAGACCCGTGTAGTAAGAACCCCAGTGAAGGCGCAATTGCTTTGTATTGTACTGAGGGTTGTGGTCATTAAATCTCGGAGAGGAAATCGTCGTCGTCGTCGTCTCGCATGGCCTCGTCGTCACCGTCGCCGCCGCCTCCTTCACTGTCGTCGCTTAGGCTGAGTGAGTCGTCGTCCATGTCGCGAAGTATTCGGCTAGTGAGAAAGACGGGAAACAACTTGCAAATGGCCCGCTCGGCGTCTTCCTGCGTCTGCTCCGCCGCAATGACAATAGCACACAGCATCAGATCAAATACTGATACATGATCGATCCGATCGGTACAGTACCCGCGCGCCTGTGATGACGACTTTGCCCGAGACGAATGCGAGCAGCGTGACTTGCGGTTCGAGCAGGCGATAGATGAGGCCAGGAAACAGCTCGGGCTCGTACTGCAGAAACAATCGCGTCACACACTGCACCAGATACCATAACATTCTATGTAGGACTACGTGCTGTACCTGACAGTGCTTGGCGTGCTTGTAGGCGATGCCTTCCAGCCGCAATGGGAACCGGAGATCAGTCGCATTCACGATATTCGCGACGACGAACTTGGCCACGGCAGACGGATACTCGACTTTCTGTGCATGACGCATTGCTGGTCAGCGAATAGAGGCCCACTGGTTAGTTGGTCGCCAGTGAGCGGCAAGCACGGACCTCGAGAACGGCCGAGAATTTGTCGGCGATGGTCCGTGCGTGGTCGGTCGTTTTGGACCCCACGACAACAAACTACAATCACACTCTCCAGTCAACGATCGCGTGAGACTATACGAACCGTTCAAGCGTACCTTGCCGCTGTTGTAGACGAGCACGGACCCTTTCGGCTCGTTGAAGCGAAGCACAAGTGCGCCAAATCCCTAATACCCATTCGATATACTCTGTCAAGACTCGGCGAATATTCACGACCACCCCAATAATCGGTGGCTGCGCGAGTACGCACCCGTGGCTTGTAGTCAGCGTTGCGCACGAGCAGCGCTAGACGCTTGATGTCGATGGGCTCGCGGAGCTCTCCATGGGCAAGTACATTTCTATAATAGCCGAGTTTGTCGGTCTCCTGATAGCCCCAAAGCGCGGCAGACGCAACGCACAGACGGACGTACACTGAGCGGAGCTTCACTCCGAGATCGCGCAGTCGAGCGATCGTCCACGGCTCTTCAGACGGCGAGGAAGTAGCGGCGAGAGCATTCATCCGTGCTGCGTCATTTGCCATCGGAGCATTAATGTCTTCCCGCCAAACTCAACCAAAATGCCGATCTTTATTGGCTATAATTACATTTTTATAACCAATCATCAATCTGAATGTCTAAATATGGAGCAGTCCATATACTATATGCAGTATCAATCCTTTTCTGGTGCAAATTTGCATCATAGGACCCGTCCACGAAGAGATAGGAAATAACTATTTCCTTGCACTGCGCACAGCACACCTCCTATTAAGGTTAATCAGTGGACACTGGGTTGTTAATTGAGTCTCCGTGCAGCCGGTGATCATCGTTTTCCTTGCCGGCTTGCCACACTTGACACAGGAGCAGCAGCAGCGTCATGTCCACGCCTGGAGCAGCCTCTACGAACATCTCGGCGTCGAGTCGGCGGATACGGCCAACTGGTTGAAATCGGTGACTATTCGCAATGTCGTCTCGCCTGGGCTTGGGCAGCAACGTTGGGTAGCCATACTCGAGATAGAAGAGCACTACGCGATCGGACGCGCTGCCGTCCAGCACAATGCGGCACTCGCGGCCCGAGAGGCGGTCGTGGAAGTCGGCATGGATCACATAACGACTTCCGACACAAATCTGAAAGCTCACGGTTTCGCGCTCCTCGCCCTCGTAGACGCGAAAGGCGCTGGAGAGAGTTCTGGGCTTGAAAGTCAGAAGTGGTCGCCCATCGGGCGTCTGCAGGATACGCCGAGTGCTGAGCGACGGGAACTTGAAGTCGAAGACGTGCGTGTGGCAGCGTCCACGACCTGAAGTACCGACCGCGAGGAGGATTCGCGCGTCACACAGAGTGATGTGAACTCGGATGCAACACTCCCGAATGACGTTGCGAGCACAGGCGGCGACTGCGCGTGGAGCGGGATCTCGAGCAGTTCGGCGGTTGACTGCGAGCTTCCCATTGCGTGAGAGAACTGAGACGTGGTGGATGAGAGGGTTATTCGGCACGACACCGACGGACACTGTCCAATCAACTTGCCTGTGGCCTCGTGGAGGCAGACTTGGGTGCACTTGGTGGGCACAAAGGGTGGACAGTGTCGACCATCATTCTTCATTACCTCTTATATATGATATGTTGGGTAGCGACGAATATCATCACGGAACAAAGTGGTTGATTTGTACCTTTAAAACGGTGTTTTGCGTTGAACGATCGCATGAGAATTGGGTTAGATTATGGCCCTCGACGGATACTGTACTTGAACCCAACTTCAACCCACAAAAACAATACTGGGTTCAGTGACATCACACTCGACGTAGCCATTTGGGAATCGAATATTTGAATGTCCTGGGTCGTTCGATCCTCGCGACGTACTGCCACTCGCCCATGTCGGCCCTACGCATATGCACGAGCCCGACGCCGTCGTCTTTGACGTCGCCATTGACCTCGGCGACATCGTCTTTTACCCTCAGAGGCACGGGGTATCGTCGTTTATTCCACCGTCCCCTCGTCCTGCCACAGGACACCAACGCCAATCCAATCAGCGTGATATCGTCATCAGTTCATACTTGGGCATCTTACGGTTTCTGATGTAACGTTAAAGAACCTCCAAGAATTCGCGGGCGGGAAGCCCAATTCTAAAGGTTAGTAAAAGAATGTGGATTATTCTACAAACTTCCGGATTCCATCCCGTGAAATGTGTGTCACAACCCCGCTTTTGATCCGCAATTTTTGCTCACATTTCGGGCTTTCTCTGCTCATCTTTTCTGGCGTTTTTTAAAGCTTTGAGACCCCCAAATACTCCCAAATAGAGGCCGCATGCAGGACGCGTCGCCATCGCCACCAACGTCGCTCGACCGCGCGCGGCGGCGCGAGCGCGACCGCAGATATCGTAATCGCTCTATGGTGAGTGACTATCGCGGGCCGTTGTCCTACCGTTTGCCGTTCATTCTCGCCCGTGCGTGCTGGTCCAAATAGGCCAAGATGGAGGCCATGCGCACGACGCTCGTGTCGCTCGAGCAAGCGCTACCCGTGATGCTCACGCTGGATACCGATAGCGTTGCGTGGGAGGGATTCCTAGACCCCAATGCGCTACGCATTCGGCGCCTCATTCGGCAAACGCTCGTACTGAACCAGGAGGCACGGCAGCTTGAGGCCGCTCGGTATCAACTCCAGTCGCTGCTGCGCGAACACCAGGTAGCGTCGCGCGTGCTCTGTGGACTGCTCCGTGGGAATGCCGTCGAACACGATTGGGAGGGTGCTGTGAAGCAGTGGCGTCAGCTCACGCGCACACACTTCCAGCCCTGGACAAGGGAAGAATGCCAGGAAGAAATGGACGCCGCGCTCAAGGAAGTGAGCGCGTTCCAGTGGAGTACAGACAAGCAGACGAGCGGCATGAGCTTCCAAGGGTGGGGCATCTCGTCTCGAGTTGATAGCCTACGGGGCACGTTCCAGTTTCAGTCAACCAAGACCTTTCGAGGGTGCGACATTATGGACTATGTCCGCGCAGGGTGGGCCGCGTACACAGACCCCGAAGTCTACCAGGAGGTCATTGTTGGCCACCGTGTGCGTGCGTATCTCGAGGTTTTGCAGGAGCTCGAACCACACATCAAGGTCGTTCGTAGTGTCGAACGACTTCCTCACCTCACGGTGGACGCGCACTTGGTGAACCTCGTGTTTCGCGTCCCGACTGAACGGGGCTTTACGCAGTGCATCCGATCAATCTGCTGCCCCGAACTCATGAAGGCAAACAACGGACCACGCGACATGTGGCCGTCCAATTTTATCTGGCTGCAGTGGGAGCTGTTCGAAGGCGAGGGGAACGGGGCATACGAGATGCGCGGTGGTGGATCCGTTCGTGGGAACGATAGTAGTTACGGTAGCCAGTGGATGGTCGAGGTACTTGGCTGCCTCATGCGTAGCGAGCAGTTGGGCACAAAAAGGCAGTTGGTGGTTACTAGTGCTTAGCTATTACTAGTATACTGAAGGACTGCTACTCCCAGTTTTTATGATACCGGCGTATGCATGTGGTGACGGTTCATCCATCCCCATCATCAGATCGCGTCATCAAAACGACTGCACAAATCCCTACCGAGTCGGGGCGCGAAAACAGTAAGGATGGAGAACCGCTAACAATCAGGCCGAATACCGCGGCCTGGTTACCACCACGACCGCGGCGGTGCGTAACAACTGGGGTCGATTAGAGGTAGCATGCTCATCGTCTCGCAGCTGGCTCAGTACGCACCTGTGGTCGTAACGCGAGCCCGTAGCCTGTTGGACCTGCTAGGTGGTCCAGTGGCACCATCCCCTCAGCTCGTATATCAAAATCACCGACGCCGTAGGCAACGTGGCCACGGATGGCCGGCACGGCATCCACTCCTTCCGACAAGCAACCACCGTGAGTGGCCCGGACTCAACCAGTACCTTACTGGGAATTTCTTCACTGGCACTCGGACACCTTTGTCGATCACTAAGTTCTGCGTATATAGGTTCAGCAGCTCACTTTCTAAGTGACAGAAGATGCCTGGAGAACCGCACGACATTGCGAATGTGTACGACGTTCGACCCGAGCTGCTGTAAGTCGTGGGATGTGCGCATGGTGACCGACAAGAGCTTTATAGATCTGGTTTGCGCCTGGTGAAGGCCACGCCACGTTCGTATAGACCATTTCGTCCAAACTACGAGAATTGCGGTGGTAAAGGAACTGGAACATGTCATACCTGTAGTCAACAGCTCGCCCCGTCAGTCCGAGATGTAGCTAAAACCAGTAGTTGGTATGTCTGTGCACCACATGAAACGTGGAACTCGGCAAGAACTATAAGCACTCCATCCCTGACGCGTACGGTGTCACAGCTCTAAGTCCTACATGGCCGACGGCTCGACGTCCGTCTTCGCGTCGATGGTCGCCGACAACGTGTGCCTGGCACGCACGAGCGTCTCGCGCGTGGCTTCGTGCTTGCCTGTGAGCGAGCGCAGCCACGAGGTGCTGGCTGCGCGCAGCCTCACAGAGTCGCCAAAGCACCACTGGGGACCGACGACCGCGAGCGGCGTCGGCAGCGGTGCCAGTGGCACTTGGAGGCGCGAGGCGTCGTCCGTGAGAGACTCGGCCATGGGTGTTTGTTGAGGAGGGAGGGTTGAGATGGGAAGGTATAGAAGTCTCACCAAGTACGGCACCCCTGAAGCTACTAGGATACATTAATTGCGACCAATAGACTTCACTGGCATCATCATCATCACGGTACCATAAGGTGCGTGGGAACTTCCCACGCACCAATGGAAGCCCAGTGGGAAGTCGCGAAGAAGTCCCGCAGCTACCAAATACTGACATCCGAACAGCGCAAGTTTGGATGCTGTTGGTCGTTGAACCACAAACTTCTCCTCGGACCCAGCCCTCGTATTCGCGATCATTGTTGGCGTGGTGATGGCCACCGGCATCGCCAAGGCTGCTGTCTTACTCGTGAGTGAACGCTTGTTGTTGTCGTCGGCGTCCAAGTCCCTACCCATTGCTATGAAGTGGCCAACTTCGTCCTTGAATCCCCCATCCGATTTATTGCCGTCCCTGTTCACAGGTTGCTTCTTGCTGTCGTGTCTGCTCGTGGCTACCGCGACTTGGCGGTGGTGGTGGGCTGTGACCAATCGTGTGGCCGTGCTGCCCGCCAGGCTGAGGAAACTGGTGCCCCGCTTTCTCCTCGTGGCCATGGACCTTGTCTTTCTTGTGCACACGCACATGGATGTGCTTGCTCGTGGTGCCGTCATTGGTTGAGTCTTGCACAGTTCGCCGCCAGATCGGATCTTGCACAGTTCGCCGCCAGATCGGATCTTGCCTGTAGGCTTCATCCATACGGTATGGAAATATCTCACCTAATATAGTGGATAGGTGATGCTAGCCTGCGCGGTGTTTGCTGGCCAACTTCGCTTCGCTCGTGGCGCGCAAGACACGCTTATATAGATCATGAAGTCTGGCGACGGTGGAACCTCAATTGCATCAGTATGGGGCATCTTGTGGCGGCGGTGAAGAGCCGAAATCCTCGTTGTTCGAATGAAGATCTCGTGCATTCCAAGGCGACCACAGTGCATTGAAGGCGGAGCGGCACTTGCTTCAACAGTGCGTTTGCCACTGTGGGTGGGAGGAGAGGCGACGTTGGCTGAATGTGCTTGGCTTGGCGACGCGAGCCAATGAGAGATGGGTGATCACATGACATGTGAGGTCTTGACATCTAGTCCATTGCGAAAACCAATAGTATCCATAATATGCCCAAATCGTTTTTTACAGTTGTTTTGTACATAAGCTAAATGCTGCCTCTGAAAAAAAATCCCTTTTGCATTCAGAATGATCCGGCTTTCCACCACCAAAACCTGTGATATATAATTCAAAGTACGAATACATATGAATTAAATAGTATAGAAACGATCATGTATCGCATTCTCCATTGTAAATGTACATCCAGGTACCTCTCATAAATTATTAACGGAACAAATTGTCCCTCTGGTGCGTTTGGGAGTGGGTCCCTTGAGGCGAGTCACACGACAGTCATGAGACCAGCAATGCAAAGGGCGCTCGTCTCCAGCCACCCACGCCCCGCGCGAGAGCCCACACCCATTC
Source organism: Pythium phragmiticola (assembly GCA_023335935.1). Lineage (NCBI taxonomy): Eukaryota > Oomycota > Peronosporomycetes > Pythiales > Pythiaceae > Pythium > Pythium phragmiticola. Next base: position 25,970 of record JAADWA010000067.1, read on the forward strand.
CGACATTTTGGCATTCCCCTTCATCTCGTTACGTCCAAGCTAATCTGCCATGGCAAACGCCGAGTCGCCCGTGGCATTCGTGCGCGCGTCCGTCTCAGTCGATGGCACCGCCACGCCGCAGCCCGCGACGCAGACCCACAGCCTCGCGCAGTGGATCATCGGCTGCGTCTTCCTCGTGATCGTCGCGGTTATCTGGAACTTCTCGAGCGTGCTCGTGCAGTACATTTTCCACGACCTGTCGTTCGAGGCGCCCTTCTTCCTCACGTCCTTTGGCATGGCGCTGTTCGCCGTGAACCTGCCCATCTACTACGTCACCAAAGTGCTCGTGCCCAAGCTGCGAGGTGCCACGTCCACCACGAGTGGTGAGCTGCTCAAGCCGCACGACAATGGCGAGGACCAAGCGAGTGCCCCCGCACCGCTGCCCGCGGCCCACTCACCCGTGCTGCTGCGCCGCACCATGATCGCGGCTGCGATCGTGTCGCCGCTCTGGTTCATTGCCAACTTCACGTACAACGAGAGCCTCAACCTCACGAGCGTCACGAGCAGCACCATCCTGAGCGCCACGTCGTCCGTGTTTACGCTGCTCTTTGGTGTCTGGATCCTCAAGGAAAAGTTCACGTGGGGCAAACTGCTCGGCGTCGTGCTGTGCATGGCCGGCAACATTTCGACGCTCGCGAAAGACTCGAGCGGCGGCGTGTCCGACTACTTTTGGGGCGACGTCTGTGCGTTTGCCGGCGCCGTCATGTACGGCGTCTACACGACGGCGATCCGGCTCCAGATCCCCGACAACTCGGGCATCAGCGTGTCGCTGTTCTTTGGCTTTGTCGGGCTCTTCAGTTTTTGCGGCCTCTCGGTGCTCGTGCTCCTGTTCAACTACACGCACGTCGAGTCGCTCCACGGGCTCACGTGGGACATCATTGGCCTGCTGTTCGTACAGGGGCTTTTCAACAACGTCCTGGCCGACTACCTCTGGGCCGTCGCGATCCTGTACACGTCGACGACCGTCGCGACCGTCGGGCTCTCGCTCACAGTGCCCATGGCGATTCTCTCGGACTGGATCATCCACGGCATCACGCCGACGTACGTGACCATCATCTCGTCGCTGCTCGTGCTCGGCGGCTTTGTCACCATCACGCTGAGCACGCGCAAGGAACAGCTCGAGACGAAGCAGGAGAAGGAACGTTTGCTGGAGACGCCGTCGCTCGCGTCGCCGGCCTCTTCACAGTACAAGCAGATGGACCACTGAGCTTATGAATGTTAGTATACGGAAGCGTAGAATTCCATGCTCCTTTTCCTGTTCTATCTCCCTCGTCTTTTCGCGTCGCGCTGCTTAGGCTGTCGCTCCTTGGGCGAGTGCCTCGAGTCGCTGGAGCCGCTCGCGTTCGTGCTCGACAAACCACGCGTCAGCCGACAGCAACTCCACGGCACGCTGGAAGTGGCTACGCGCGTGGTCGGGCTCCCCTGTGAGAAGCAAGAGCTCTCCGAGCTCTTCGAAATTGTAGCCATCTGGTGGCAACCCGAGCATCTCGTTCTCGTGGACCAGTGCCCGCTGAATGGCCAGCGCCTCGTCGAGGCGAGCGAGCGAGCGAAGGCACCGCGCCTTGCACCACTTGGCAATGCCAATACTCTTGCCTTCGCCCGCCTCCTCGCGATACGCCAGCGCCTTGTCAAACATCTCGAGTGCCTCGTGGAATTGCTTGGCACTGTGTAGCGTCCACCCGAGATTGTTGGTGAGCGAGCCGATCCATTTCCGTGCCTTTGGGTCGCTCGACGTCTCGGCCGTGGCAAGGGCGCGACGATTCCACTCGGTCTGCTTGACGATCGACGGCTCGGTGATCGCGACCATGTGGGCCGCATCGATCTCGAGGTCGTTCTCTCGCGACGGCGAGCAGCGCTGTGCCATTTGCCACGCGTGGCAAAACAGTGGCAGCGCGGTTGTAGCATGGTTGGACGAGTTGAACACGCGGCCACGCTCCAGTAGGTATCGGACGTAAATGCGTGTCGGTAGTGCCACGATCGCGGTACGATCCAGACTCTGGAGCGCGTCGGCGTCATCCATGAGCGCACGCTGGACGCGGTCCAGTGTCGCGTGCGCATCGCCAAAAACTCGCTGCAGGCCCTGCGCGCGTGCGATTTGCGTGAGCACCTCGAGTACCTGTGGGAACCTGCGGCCGACGGCCTCGGCCGCGTCGGGATCGGACTCGCTGGCGTTCCCCTCCTTGCTGGCAAGCGCGAGAGCCTCGTTCAGCAACGCCTCAAACTTGCGCTGCGTGCCGGCAGCGTTGTTAAAGTCCCATAGCGCATCGAGCTTGGCGGGGATCGTACTGGCAAAGGCGTCCATTTGCCACAGCTGGAGAGGTGGTCACTTGGCGGGCGATTGTGGAATGACGAAGGCAGCACTGAACACGCGGATCGCGTGGTCGCATGGACGCGGCGTCCACGCAGCGTCCCGATTGCCGTCTTTCGCTCTGGCCGACTGCGCGGGTCGGATGCAGCGCCGTGAAGATGGAGCACTTCTAATACCAGGGGCATCAACTTCAACGTTGTAATGACGTCATGAATCGCACCTTCAAGTCATCGAATGAATTGTCATTTGAATTGTCATTTGAATTGTCCCCTGCGGCTGCTTTTGTAGCGTTTTGTTCTCTATAAGAGCTTCAATCACCCGCCGCTGTCTGGGAAGAAACGCTGATCGCGGTCTCCTCGGAAAGATCCATGTACTGGCAGTGGACCGTGAATCGAATAGCTCTCTTGTTGTGCAGTCAATAATGACTACTCGCTGAGCGCGACTCGCTGATCTACTCAGGTGCAGCGAGCTTTTTTTGTCGCGCCTCCACTTCTACGTGCACACGTCGCACATTTCTATCCAATCACCTGGCTTCACAGCTTCGATTTTTTTTTCTGTGGAACGCTCCAGCCACCAGAGGAGCTCATTCCTTCCTTCCATCGTGTGCATGGGTTTCTATTGGGCGCCACGTCGGAAGTAGAATCCATTCTCGGAGCGTAATCTGCATAGAAGCGTAGCAAGGGTCGCGAGCCGGATCCACTCGTGGTCGGCGAGCGTGCTCTTCAGTTGCCAACTCACCACATGACGCCGCCCCCTTCTCAAATGTTGTTCCGCTTCAAGTCGTTTCTTCGCAAGTGCTCGGATTCGCGCCACAAAAAGCACTGTCCACACATGGCCGTGGCCATGAAGCGCTGGGGCCCATTGCGCGCGTGGTGCCGCGTGCTGCGCGGACGGGTCCGCGTCTACTACACGAGCGAACCGAGCCAGGATGGACTCGCGACGTACAGCTGCTTCCATTCACTCGTGCTCACGCTGGACGAAAGAGCCGACACGATTTCGCTGTGTGAGCGGCTCAAGATCCGCGATGCAATCGAGCTCGTGCTGCTGGCACTACAGACGTCACCGCAGGACGCGTGGGAACAAGTCGTGCGCGTGCTGTGCAAGACGCCCAACTTCTTCCCTGTCAACCACTTGCCGTCGGAACTTGAGCCGCGCTTATGGGTGCGCTTCCTGGGCGTGTACAACAACGATCAGTACAACTCGACCGATGTGTTTGCATCCATGTGGGCAACCAGAACGCGCAGCGGCAGTTACCACCGCACGCGCCAGTGGATCCTCACCAACGGATCCGATGTCGTCGCTTCAAAGGCCGTGCCGTTAAAGCTAGAGATCACTCCTACGCAAGCGGATGCGGCTTGCGGCACTGCAGCGTTTCTGCAGCAAACAAAGGCGATGGTGGAGATGCTGACGCCAGCAGGGTCAATCGTGCAGCTCGAGTCGTTGGCGTTGGATCTGCGCCTTCTGCGTATGGATTCCCGCTGCTGCAGTCTTCTCCGAAGGCTCCAACAAGTGGGGGTTCGGATCGACTCGTTATTGCTCGCTCCCGTGATCCATGACCTTGGGGATCCTCGCGGCGGTTTGGTCACAATGCTGGACGACATTGCAAATCCCCTGCAGAAGCTCTTGATCGACAACTCGATGAGACCCGCACCACCCTCTGTGTGGCGAGCTCTGCGCAACGCGCGGGGGTTAAAAGAAGTCGAGATCATGCAACCGTCCAGGAGATCACAATGGACGAGTAACGAAATCGCACAGGCACAGTGGCAGGCGTATGTGCTGTTGGATTCGCGGTCGCCCACGTCCATCGAGCGCGTGCGGTTCACGGATAGATCGCTGTCGCGGGTTGACATTGCCACGATGAACCAAGTCTTGGCGTCGGCAAATCCATCACAACACATGGGGCTTCCTGAAAACGAGGAGGGGATAACAGCATCCTGTGTACGTGAGAAGAGACTCCGATTCCTCCAGCTAATGACGTCACCAGCACTCGACGAAGAGATGGAAGACATTCTACGACTTCTTAGAGCGGTGGGCCGGGATCTCGAGACGCTCGCCTGGAGCGTCGACCGCGCCGAGATCAAACCCGCCCATCTCTACGAGCTGTTCATCGCATGCCCGACCCTCAAACGGCTGCGTCTCCAGCGCGCGCAGCTCCAAGAGGTCGACACTTTGCTCGCGCATTACGAGTCTGGTCTTTGCGGCCAGCTTGAGTCGCTGACGCTGGAAGACTCGATCGTGCTCAATCGGTCAAGCTTGCTTCGCTTCGTGTCTGCGTGCAACGACCAACAGACCGCCGTGCATCGTACACTCAGAGATTTTGCATACGACAACTACCTCCACGAGAATGTGCTCACCGACATGATCCCGATCATCGCGCAGAACACGACGCTGCGTTACATTGGTCTCCGTGTCACTGCGTTTGGTCTCGCGCGCCATCGCACACAGCTCAAGCGACTCCACCTTGAGCCGGTCACGATGCAGCAGCAGGCGCCATTAGCGATCGAAAGCAAGATCGCCTTCCTGCAGTGCGTGCGAGGGAAGCTGAACTGCGACGTATGCCACAATATCTTTGAGTTTGCTGGTGAGGGCGTGCGACGCAAGGTAGTGTGTCTTGTGCACGATTGGATTCGAGTTCCGAACCGTTTTGAACTGTAAGAGGTGGCGTATTGTGAATTCGGCATAAGCCCTAATTTTCTTGATTCATTGCATTGGGTTGGGAGACCATACGTTCACATCTTCATCACACCGTCGACCATAACTGCCTCGGCGCCGACTCCACCTGGGCCTGCTTCTCCAGGCGCAGGTTCAGCGACGCAGCCACAAAATCACTCGCGTCATCGACGGACATCTGGGACAGCAGTCGAGGCACCAACCCAGAGTCACGGAGCACAGGATTCTCGTCAAGCGCGGGACTGCCAGGCACGGAAAGCACATACCTAGCCAGCCTTGCAACGTACGGGTACTTGACTCGCATGCTCTGCCACCAGTCGAGCGGGTTGGCCTTGAGCGAAATGCGAGATTCGTCCTGGAGGAACGAAATCTCAACCTCGAGCAGATTGTTCGACTTGGTGATCTCCAGCGCCGACTTTGATGACGCGAGCAGCATCTCTTCTTGTGCGCATGACGTCAAGTTGGCTTGGAGGTCATCCCAAAGATCTCCACCCGATTCTTCATTCCCATTAGGATGCGATCCATTGGCTGCTCCGTCGGCTCCGTGCGCGTCATGGTCATCAAGCGCAATTGGGTGGTCGGGCAAGTCGTTTAGCTCGTTTTCCTTGGTCTTCATCTTGTTCATGCCAGCAATTTCAGAGGCTTCAGATTTCACAACCTCCCAAAACTGCGTCTGCGTCAAAGCCCCCTTGATGATAAATGGACGAGTACGAGGATCCAACAGCGTTGCCGACCACAACCAGTTGAAGCTGAACTGCTGATGCGGTGACCAGTCGTCGGTTGGCTGGACAAACAAGTATCCAAAAGTCGACGAGAGTTGTGCGTACGCCACATGCTTGAGAGCAACCATGTCCTCCGGTAGCTCACTCGTGTTGCCCCCTTCCGACGTCGGACGTAGCTTCTCAAGGAGTGTGTAGACCGAAGGAATGATGAGGGAAGACGTCACGTACTTCTCTTCTTGGAGCTTGGAAACCGCATCGGCAAACGGCTTGAGTAGCGAGGAGAGATAGCCGACACGTTCCCACTCGTACGTGGAGAGCGAGGCGAGCTGCATAAGCTTGGACAAGTCCGAAGTGCCGTCCTTGTGGAGCTCGAAATACCGCTGTAGTGTCGGCATCATCTTCAATGTGAGAGCCAACACCTCATAAATCGATCGAACGCCAACGGTGATGGCACTTGGACCTCTCTCGAAAATCTGGGCAAAGGTCTCGGCTTCCAACTCGAACTCAGTCAGCACGATCTCGCGCATCACTCGCCGCGTCTCCCTGGATGTTTTGATGTGAGCAACGACATGAAGCACCTTGAGCAAAATGTCTCGAATCGTGTGACCCGTGAGCACATTCGGCAGCTCCGTTAAAATGCTTGAGGGCACTTCGGCTTCGAGCAGCTGCGCTGGTGACGTCTGTGTGTTGCTGTTCTCCTCAATCGTCTCCACAAAGTGAGTCGTGTCAAACACACGCTGAAACGATCCGTGGGAAGCTTCTTCGGTGGAAAATTCACTCCCCACCATAAACGGATGTGTAAATGAGGCCCCCGTGATGGTCGAAACCATGATATCCCGAAGCAGACTCGTGATACTTTCTAGAACCTCGAGCTTGTTGCTTGAAAGCACAGCTGACAAATGGCTGCGTCGGCTTGGCTCCACCACAACGAGGTTGGGGACGTGCTTGTGCGAGGCGATGATCTTGATTGCTCGCATGAAGGCATCGGCACGCTCCAGTTGTGCATCAACTGTTTCGTCTGCGGTTTCTTCAATCGGAATCGCGCAGAGGCAGCGCCGAACAATGTTGAACTCTTGGTCCAACGCGACGGCAAACACACCGACGAGCTGGGTGTGAGACTCTTGTTGTCCATGAGCAGCAGCTGACCACTCAATTACTTGAAGGTGTACACCGTCCACGGTCTTGAACAGGGCGACCACGCGGTCCTTCACTTCTTGGACCAGTTTCTTCGCCTGGAGCACGATCGCTTGCTTCCCAAAGACACTCGCGAGTGCCGTCGCGTCATCAACGAGCGTCGAGCCGACTTGGCATTCAATTAATAGATTCCGGAACGCAAGGCTCGAGCACAACTCGAACGGCACGAGTTCATGCACACACATGGACGCCGCTGCCTCGCGCACGCGGTCCAAATTGATCGCACGCTTGTCGACACCGACTTGAAGCGGCGCAGCGAGCGCCGGTTGGCCATGCGCTGCCGCGCTCATCGATAGCGCATAGTCGGTGAAAAACTGGTCGTTCACGGGCGACGGCTGGCGTCGCGCTCGCTTCACGGGCTTCCGGGCCGCACCGTCCGAGTGGCCCGACGTGGCAGCATCGTCAACGTCGTCCAAGAACCGCTCATTCTCATTCTCGTCGGTCGTCACCGTCACGCTCGTAGCGCTCGGCGGTGGCGTCGGCGCCGCCTTCTTCTTGCGGCCGCGCTTGCTGGCGCTCACGAGCTTGTGCATCTGGATCGTCTTCTTCTCGCCCACGTGCTTCTCGTAGACATCGGGATGGTTCTCCTTCAAGTGGCGCCAGAGATTCGACGTAACGCTCTTGCTAAAGCGCACGCAGCCCTTGCGCTCCTGGCGGCCTTCGCTCTTGCAGAGCCGGCACTTGGCGATCGACGATTCCTCGCGGCGCTTGAGCGACAGCGTGGCCTCGATCTCATAGAACCGATACACGGCCGACATGCTCGCCGGCGGGTGCGTGCCGGGCACGGATGGCAGCGTCTCGGTTAGTTCGTGGGGCGGCAGCGGCGTCTCGACGGCGCCATTGTCCTCGTGGTCTTCCGTGGCCGTCGAATCGTTGGCGTCCGCAATCGAATGGCGCCGCAGCAGATCGTCGTCGTCGTCGATGCCCAGCGCGAGCGTGTGGACGCCCACGTCGCTGGCGACGCTGCTGGCGCCCGCGGACACGTACAGCGCGGCCTCGCTGTGGTGGTCGTCTTCCATGGACGCGTCCATGGCCAGAGGGGAAACTTCAGGCGGGGGAAGAGTGATGGTCGACGACTTGATGCCCTCAACTCAATTCACGATTCCCACGATTCGATGAATTCCAACGGCGAATATGGGCGGCGCCAGAAGAACAGAGAGAGAGGAGAAGCCACCACCCATTCAAAAAAATGAATTGCACATGCAATTCAAATGTGGCGTGGAACACATCAATTAGTGTGGGCCACATGGACCATATCATGTCGCATGTGGGACGCACGTTGAAGTTCGTGAAGGGATCTGGATTGGGAGCCCCCATTTCCCAATTTTGGACGACGCTGCAACGCCATGCCGACTGTGGAGCCCTCCAAGGAACAGCGCGAAGAGCAGCGCCGCGCGCCGCCGCAGAAGGACCCGCGCGCCATCGAGACCCACGGAAAACGAAATCCGAATGCAGACAACCTCACGGACTCGGCCACGCTCGAACGTATCCAGAAGAGCCATTTGGGGAGTTCCAAGGACGAACACCGCAAGGCGAATGCACCGTGAGTGGACCCCACGAGTTCCGCACTTTCATGAGCTGTAGGAAGTTCACAAAGCGAAAACTTGGTGTTTTGAGAATTTGGGAAACCGAGTGAGTTGAACCTGTTTTCTTCATTCCCCATTTCTCGAACAGCTCTGCTGAAGAACAAGTAACGACCACAAGTCCGTTCAAGATGCCGACTGAAGACCCAAAGAAACCGGAACAACCACCAGCACCAGCAGCGGCAGCGCAACCACCAAAGGCGCAGTGGACGCCAATCAAGCCGCCAACGACGGGGCCGGCGACCCGCTGCTACGGGTTCATCGACCCGGGTATCAAGAACCCAACGAGCCCGTCCAACTCGACGGAGATCGAGCGCTGCGATAGCTAATGAAGCAGCAGTGGTTAGGCATCTAAGTTTGCTGATTCTATTGTCGAGATATCGCGAATACCATCGCGCCGTTTGTTCTCGTGTCTCACCGCCTGCTTTTTCATGGAGAGTTTGCCACTGGTCTTCGGCAGCGCTGATCCAAATCCTCCACCATGGGCGGATCCCTGTGCCGACACAGGCGGCAGATCGCATGCCCACGATTCAGAATCCGCTCGGCCCCAAGTTTCAGCACGTCCACGACCTCAACATCTCCGAGTCACAGCTCGCCGCCGAGACTCAAGGCGATAGCATCCGCGACAAACAGCAGCAGCAGAAACTGAACGACGACGACAAGGCCCAGAAAGACTTCCACGATCGACAGCACAAGCAGTTAGATTCTCCAGGACCATAACCGTAAGTGGATGTACACGTGCCCATAATGCACACATTTTTTCTATGTGACACATTGACAATTGGGACAATGAGCATGGGACTCGGCGTTCCCAGACGCTTTTCTCTCCTTCGCAGATACAAGGATTTTGCCTCACTTGACGATGGAGAACCAAGCCGACGAAATCAAGCAGCACGCACCAGCGGCGGCCATGGGTGACCGCGAGCGCGGATACATGGCGTCCAAGGCCGCGCTTCACAATCTCGACAAGACCCTCGTGCCCGACAAGAGCACCGCGGCGCAATTGGCGCCTTCAGGGGAAGTCGTTACACCGACGCAGCTCGGCCAACAGGCCAGCGAGTTCAAGTCAAAGCGTGATGCCTCCGGCGCCGCGACCAACGCACCGTGAGAAAACAATGGGACAGAGGAGTCTTGTAAACGGAACACATTTGTGATGAGCTAGTCGCATCTGGCTCATGCTTGTCGTTTTCTTCGCGCAAGATGCTCAGGGAGCAGCGGTAGCAGCGTCCTGTTCGTGAAACTCAGGGCGTTGTCGGCTTGGCTCGTCCACACCGCTGACCTGGATAACTTCTTGTGTGGGAACGCAATCTGGAGTGCCGATAGCTGTCCCGTGTTCTCCACCCTCATCACTGGGTGCTGCTTCTTCTGATACTACTTCCTGTTGGACTTCAGCCGGCGGTGCACCACTCTCTCCTGGTTCTGCGGACGCTGGTGGTCCTTTTTCTACGGCCATTCGCTGACGTAGACTCGTGCGTGGCTTGGTCGTTGCTTTAGGTTTTGGCTTTGCACTGGCTGTGGCAGTTGGCGCCTTCGCGTTCGTTGGAGCGGCACTTGTGGTTGGCGCTGGCGTTGTGGCGACGACAGCGTCGTCTGTCGCATCCAATCCCCCCGTGGTCGTGGCATCATCACTCGTCGTAACACTGATACTCGCCGCGTCCATGCTCGCTGGAACCGCACGTTCCACGGCTTCGGCAACGGCGACCCCAGCAGGTTTCTCCTCCGCGACGACCGTCCATTCGTCTACAGTGGGCGTCTTGGAGGTTGCGACCCGCGTCTTATGGGGAGTTGTAGTCGATTTCGGATGCGCTTGTGATGCTGCTGTCACGCCAGGAGGTTCTCCTGTCGTGGGACCAGTAACCGTCGCGCCAGGTGTTGTGGGCACCTTTTCAGTGACGAGTGCCAGTCCGTCTCCAACGACCGCCACTGACCCCGTCGTTGACGGCTTGCTGCTTCTTGCAATGCACTCCGGGTGCGTCTGATGCCCACATGACTCCACCGCCATCGCTGCGGGCAGCTCAGAGACAATCGATCGTGTGGACTCGTCCCCTACCACACGTGGTGGCGACAGCACCATCGCCGCAGTGCTTCTCGGCCCAGATCGCGCGTCCCTCGCAGCAGCCTTTCTTTCGACCACTCCTCCTCGCCCTGACCGCGGCTCTACTGCATCATTGTGCTCCTGATGGTTGGAAGACCTCTGTTCATCTTCCACGACCATGGACATGGGGATCGGCACGTGGGTCTTGCGGCGCCGCGTCGCGTGCACTTGGACCCAGCACACGGGACAGAAATGGAGACTCTCTTCGCACTGCCTGCACTCGAGCACGGCCGGCTGTGCGCCGCACTCTTCACACCTGCCCTTGCGGATGGCTCGGCCACGGACCATGACAAAGTATTGAGCCAGGTGGTCTTGTGCCTTCTTGCGGCCGAGGTTGCCCCGCACGATGCGTTGGATGTGGACCGCCGCGTGTTCTTCCTTGCTTTGGCGGACCTTTTGCTGGACCACTCGCTCGCGCTCTTCGTAGATGCGCCGAGTGTTCATCTCGATGTGGGTCTCCACGCCGGCCACTTGGTTTCGGATCTCGTGCTGCAGCTGGGCGACGTTCGCCTCGACTGCTGCCGCGGTTTCTTTCTCTCGCATCTTCGCCAGCGTCCGCCGATAGAGCTCGTAGAAGTCCGGGTTCGCCAGCATCTCGGGCGTGACGAGGGCGTCCTCGCTGTGGTGCTGACGGCCCGCTCGTACACACTGAAGCCGCCGCTGCTGGATTCGCTTGTAGCTCGCGTGGGATTGGGTCGCATGCGCTTTCCACCACGCAGACGCGGTGTGATCGTCCAGTGGCTGCGGTCGTGAATCGTCATCGAAACGTTCTTCTTGCGTATTGGAATCAGTCTCTTTCGTCTTCTCTTGGAGACAGAACATGAAGCGATCCATCGCCGTCAGTTCTTTCGCTTCGTCGCTACCACAGGTCGAGTGATGATGCGGCGCCGACTGCGGCGGCCACTGCCACACTCGCTTCTCACGCGCCCACGGCGACTCAGCGTGGACTCGCCGAATGTCTCGAGTCTCCCCGGCCAGAGACGTCGTGAACCACTTGTCTTTGCCCAGCACGCTGTCCACGACGCGTGCGTGGTGATCCCACGCGTGGCGCTTGCGCTCATCGCTCCAGCCACTGGCACAGCTCGCCAACATTTGTACCTCGGCAGCAAGACGATTCGAACTGCCGCGGCGGTTCGTCGAGTTGGCCAATAGATTCATGCGCGACTCGCCCAGTAAGAACGCCGCGCGGTTGCGGCAGCTCGCACTCAGTTGCATAGCCTCAAGGTCTCGCGCAGCACGGCGAGAGCGGTAGGCTTCCTGGGTCGCCACGATTCGCTGGGCCGTGGCTTCGCGGAGCGCCACGAGTTCAGTGTACAGTTCTCTTCTCGTGTGCGGGCTGACACCGTGCTTGCGGTCTTCCTCCTTGCGCTTCCGCTGCAGCCTACAATCCACAGTATGCGGATGAATCCATGGGAGCCTTCTCACTGTATCAGCTTCAACTGCCTACCTCTCCTGGATCTCGGCTCGTCGCTGCGCGGCCTTCTGCGCGTCCACGGAAACCACCGGCTTCGTCGGCAGCTCGCCAAAGAGCTCCTTCATGACCACGGATCGTGAGCGCAGAGCTCCTGGGGGAACGCGATGTGGCCCCGTCTCATCCCGTAATCCAAACGGATCGAATGGCTGGCCCAGTCCGCTCATGTCCACGTCCTCGAGCGGCGTCGGGTGGAGCTGCCGCCACGCGCGCTGGATGGTGCGCGCGCTGCGATGGAACTGGAACGCGCGGATCGCGTCCAGTTCGTCGGCGGTCGTGTGCTGCAGAAAGTACAGTTCCTGCTCACGGTGCCAGAGGCGAAGCCGCCGTCGCTTGCTTTCCAGGAGAAACGATTCCTATAGAGGCGACGAAGAAAGAGACTGTGACTTCTCCCAAGGACCCTCTTGACCAGTACGAATGCGCCGCTGAGAATAAGGATCATACCTGCTCATTGTAAAACGCTAGCAGCTTCTGGAACTCCCGCCGCGTGTATCGCGCACGCTGGCGCGCCTGTAGCTTGGTCACTGCTCGCTTTGACAAAACAGCAACAATTGTGGTTATGTGTAGCCATTTCTAGCCCAATCTCAATGGGACCGCCACGTACGATCACGCGCTGGTCTCGTCGACGCTGCTGGCGACCGCGCGCGCGCGCTTGGATGAGCGCAGCCGCTTGGTCGGGTGTCTTCTGCGTGCCGGTCGCCGCCATTGCTTGTGACTACTTTCTTCGGTGTTAGCGTCGCTTCACAGCTAACATCACCCCGATTCAAGGACACATGATGGCACTATGTTAGCAGTATCGATACACATTGGAAGTTATTGCAAGTTCCTGCACGTCGTTTGCAAGTTATTGCTCGTTACTGCAAGTTGGTGCAAGTTACTTTATTGCGAGTTGGTGCAAGTTATTGCACGTTATTGCAAGTCGGTACAAGTTATTGCAAGCTACTGCAAGTTATTGCAAGCTATTGCAAGTTGGTGCAAGTTGGTGCACACTGTGCAAGTGGTGCAAGTGGTGCAAGTAGGAAGTCTATCGCAAGTTGTTGCACGATATTGCACGTTGTTGCCAGTGATTATAAATTGGTTCGTGTGATTGGCGCAAGCATCGGACTGCAAACAGGCGTAGAGGAAGATGAAGGAAGAGAATGGAGATGTCGCCCTCTTGTTGTGTGTATTACTACTAAAGAATGGGGAATTGTGTGTGTTCGTATATGTGTGATTGTGTTTGTTCTCCCACTCGTAAAACTGTTGACTGTATACTACGTAGAACGACAGGGAAGCGGAATCCGCTCATAATTAGGAGGAAAAAAATCATCATCATCATCATGCTGTACGCTCTATCGGCGTCTCCTGGGCAGACCAGCTCGACGCCAATGAACGTAGGGGTTGGCTGGCTTAGCATCCATACACTTCTGTCTCTCATGGCTCAGGACGCCGCCGCCGTGCGGTCGGCATAGTCAATGTCCTTGATCAGGAAGCACGTGTCGCTCATGTCCAAGAGCGGGAAGTCGTCAAACACGAACGGGTCAAAATCGTCGTCGTCCTCGTCTTCTTCATCAACGTCCATGATCACGTTCACGCTGTCGCGACCCAAGAGCCACGTCACTGTCGACCGTAGCACCATGCGAGGCCCATCGGGATCGCCGTCTGGGTCCATCTCGTCGTCTTCCGGCTCGTCCTCACTGTCATCACTGTCATAGCCGTCGTCGTGGTCGATGCCACTCTCATCGCCGTCCGACATCATCCGCGAGGACGCGATCGACGACCGCGAGATCGTGCTGCGCATCATGTGGGACGGCAGCCGCTTGCTGGGCCGCACGTCGCCCGTATCGAAGTCAAACTCGATCGTCTCCCCGAGGTCCTCGTCGCCTTCGTTCGAGCCTCTCGCGGTCGTGTTGGTCGTCCGCGGACTTCGTTCGTCCTTGGGCGATGGGCTGTTCTTGGGCGTGTCCATGGCTCTCGCGACGGCTGGACTGGAGCTGCTCGTTTTACTGTCAGAAGCGACACCTTTCTTGGAGCTGCTCACGTGGCGCTTAGTGTCAGACAACGACGGGCCGCTTGGCGATGAAGAGCTCGAAGGGGACGAGGACGTCGACACAGGCTGCTCCCTTTCCGACTCTTCCACAGAATACTCTTCCTGCAGAAAGTCTTCCAAATCGTTGGGCACGATTTGCTGGGACGTACGCTGCTCCCGCATCGACAACTCCCGAACGGCAGGCGTCTGTTGAGAGGCCTTGGGCTTGGACACGCGAGCGGACGGCGTCTCTCGCGAAGACTCCACGGTACTCGTCGGCACAGGCGGTGCCATCGACGACGACAAAGTCGGCGCTACCACCGGCACCGACAACGACGCCGATACGGACAAGGGTACGGGCACCGACGGCGCTACCATTGGCACAGGCGGTGCTGCTACCGGCACAAGCCCTGGCACCGGGATGGGCAGGCGCTTTTTGGGAGCGCCGTGTAGAGCAGAGGGGTCTTGACTAACCGGCTTCTCTATCGGAGATGGCACAGTATCTGACGACCAACGCGGAGTCAGGGTCTCCCACTCCCAGTTGTTTCCAGTGTCTGGGTCGGCAGTAGAAGGCGTCACAGCTGTGCTCTTTTTGCGACCAGGTAGGGTGAGTTCCCACGTGTCGGGGCTCTCTTTCTCTGACTCGCCGAATACCATGGACGAAGCCCGACCAACAGGAGACGGGGTCTCCCACAACGACTCCCACGCACTCTCGGGCGGCGGCATCACCATCGAACCACGCACCGCCTCCGGCATGGAAAAGCTGGCTTTGAGGCTAGCGTACGAATCGTCCCGACTGGCAGCGGGAGTCCCCCTAGATGACTTCCTGGAAGCTTCAGGCTCTTCCGGTACGGGGTTGATAGTAGTCTCTCGCGTGGGCTTGGTCATGTACTTGTTCGCGAGATCATCTACATACAAATACCAAGTCAAGAAATACTCCTCCCAACGCTATCCCAATACAGAACTCCACAACTTACCGAGTTCCGTGTCGCGGCTCGACGTCGAGAACGCGGCCGTCGACCGGTCATGCCCACTGAATCCCGTGAACCGACTGCTCGCTCTGCTGACGTCCGTTTCTCGTACTGCTGCAGAGGGAGTCGATCGGCCACGATCGCTCAGTCCTGTGAACCGACTGCTCGCAAAGCTCACGTCCGAGTCTCGTACTGCTGTAGTGGGATGTGTTGGCGTCGATCTGGCCGGCGGTGTTTGTGTTGGAGTTGGTGGATCGCGTTGTTTGTTGGTCAATGGCGACGAGCTCGCTGTAGGAGTCTCCACAAACGAGTCGTTAAAGCTGGGTGTGTAGGGCGTAACGACGCTGTCGTTAGGGTGGGAATGGTCCGAGCTGATCGAATCGCTCGCAGTCGTCGAGCCACTCGCGCGCATTTCCAACATACTCCGCGAGAGCGTCGACGACCGACGGAACGTGGCAACGCCTCCGATGGGCGGCGCAATGATCGCACCGCGACGGTTGGATCTCGGCAACGGTGTTGGTGAAATGTTGGACGTTCGCCGTGGGTGCTGGTAGTACGTATCCCTCTCTTCCGCCGCCGTCGTTGTGGTAGTGGCCATGGCGCCACCAGCGGTGGAAGATCGCGGCCGAAAAACTGGAGACGGCATTGATGCCGGAAATGGCTTGGGCGACGAGGACGAAGTTGACGAGTTCATGAGCGAGAGCCGCATTTGTATTCGCAGCTTGCCCGCGGGTTTCCTGCTAGAGTCGAATAGATTTAACCACCGGTCCATAGTCGCGTCCGTGGGGACGTCGCTGAGCATGACGGACGCTCCGCCGATGATTGGTGCTGACATGACCCGCGCACTCTTGATGCGGAAATGGACCACTTCGTGCGACGCATCCACGACGGGTAATTCGAATTTCTCGTTCCATATAGGCTTGCCGTGCAGAGACTTTTGGACCTGCGTGGTGACGATGCGCGGCGGCAGCGAAGCCAACGGATCGTCCGAAGATTCCAGCGCGTTGGCGCGGGCCGAGCCTTGGAGAAGCCGCTTAAGACTCGCGCGCGCGCTCCCTCTCATCGGCGTCTCGCCCTCTTCAATCGTCACACGGCAGAACGTCCCTTGGGATGCGACATGGCGAAGGTTCTCGGCCGCGTATACGCGTAGCAGGAGTCGGTACTTGCGGCGCGACGGCGACGACGCGCGCCGGCGTTCCATCGAGTAGGAGAATTGGCCCCTTATCCGTTGGTTTGGTCGCAGGTGTTGGGGAATATGGACGCCAACAACCACGGGAGGGAGGCCGTTTCTGTTGGAACGTTGTTGGTGTTGGTAGTCTTTTTTTGTCGAGGGTTTTTCGCAGTGGGAAAAACAAATAAACGAGACCACTCTCTTTTCTCCTCTTCGAAGTTCATAATGTACCGTATCTGCGGGCCCTGACCCTAATCGGAATTCCCCGCTTCAAGAAATCTGCGTTGTGCAGTTGTGTGAAAAGAGATGTTCCTGAGACTCATTGATTGGTGGGATGAAGATTGGGAAGACATTCGGGATTTGGGGAGGGGTGAAATACAGATGTGCTCTCTCGCGGTTCCGGTTTACCAGGCGGTTTGGAGAAGTAATTCCAAAACACGTCGATTGAATCAATTCCGAGTCAAATCTAAACGCTTCAGCCAATACCTTATTTTAGCATAATGTGGAGCATAAAGTTCGACATCTCACCGTATTCGGGTAATGACTACTGTCGAGAATGCAACGTTGG
Organism: Pythium phragmiticola; assembly: GCA_023335935.1. Classification (NCBI taxonomy): domain Eukaryota; phylum Oomycota; class Peronosporomycetes; order Pythiales; family Pythiaceae; genus Pythium; species Pythium phragmiticola. The sequence goes on from JAADWA010000067.1 coordinate 42,770, forward strand.
ACAGTTGAATTAGCCGGTTATCACCAGTAGAAGCACCCGTGGTCCGTACACATCCTTCCAGTCACTGCGGCATCTCAATTGACAAATGCTCTGCCGTAGGGCCACATAGGGACGACATAACATTATTATCCCCAGACTGACTATCAGCTGATGCTTCGCTGTCAGCTCAGCAAGGTGACTTGCTGTCGGCCAGCTCCTGTCTATCTGTCAGCCAGGAGCTGCCCGACGTCCCTCGTCAATCTGAGAAGAGGGAAGAAGGTATAACGATGCCCGTCCTCACTGAGGGCGGGCATCAAATCAGGGCCTCGTCGCCGTGTAAAAATACCATTTAACCGTCGATCAACTGATCTGCGGAATACTGCATTGGCACCACAGAATCTCTATTACTCACAACCCCTAGTTCCTCGGTCACCCACACATTCCACGACGCATCAACGTCTATCATTGGGGCCATGGCACTGTGTATGGAACAGATGCCACACCACATTATGACCAAACGCCGTCGTGCCGCTGAACCGTGGCAGTTGTTTTCAACACCTAGCCCAAATGCGCCACAATAATCACTGTCTTCTCTTCCAGAATCAGCATCTGCGTAGGGCTCACAATGTGAGCCCCACATGTTGCCACATCAATCTCCAAGCCACGGCCCATCACATGAATTAATGTAGCCATATGCAATTCACAAAATGTATTACTTTTGCCATTATTGTGTATCGCCCCTACTTTATTCATCCGTGTCCGAATCAAAGTTGAACTCTCCCGAATCGCCCGAATCGTCGTCGCTCTCGTCGTCAGACGGCAAGTAGTCGAGTGCAACGGACTGCAGCTGCGCGCGCGTGAGCGTGGACGCCATGCTGACCAGCATGTGATCTCCACGCAGGTTCTGCCGCGACGTTGAAGGTGAGGAGGGTGCCGACTTGGTCTCTTCCTCGGCAGAGAACGCCACAGTACGAGCGGCCCCTGGCGGTGTCGCGACTGACGGGGCTGGTGCAGACGGTGCCGTGACTGCTGGTGCTGGTGCTGGTGCTGGTGGCGACGCGACCGGAGGGGCTGGTGCAGGCGATGTCGCGACTGGTGGGGTTGACGTCTTGGTTGAGATCTCCACGGCCTCCTGGACGGGGATTGCCGAGGAGACGGCAACAGCTTCACTGGTCAAGTCCTGCACAGCTGGGGCCGACTTGGTTTCCGGTTCGATTTGTTTCGTGGCATGTTCGACGACAATCGAAACGGTGGCGACGCTGTCCACCGCGGGGTCGTGCGCGGTTCCGCTTGACAGCGAGGAAACTGGAGACGCATTTCCAGCATCGATAGACTCGTGGGTTACCACGACACTGCCGACTTGTACCTCCGTAGTCGTGACGCTCGAGTCGGCACTCATCACAGAAGCGACACGCGATGACGTGATTTCTTCGACGGCTTCCTCGACAACTACCGTCGTAGTTGTGGTTGTGATAGTGGCTGTCGGCATGGAATCGTCGAGCTGGTCTGCAGTCTCGATGACGACGACGCCGTGCTGTGCATCGTCCTCGCAGCTTGACGATGAACCATCTTCGACAAACGGATTGGCCGGTGCTGGCTTGGCCTCTTCCTCAATCACCGTGACCTTAACCTCCTCGACGACTGTCGACGTTGACGTCGTGGCCACAGACGCCAATTGCGTCGACCGGACGGCGTCGTTCGACTCGGAGCTGCGCGGCGTGTCGTCCTCATCGTACGGCTCAACCAATACGTTCGCCACGCTGACAAAGCGTCGCAACCCGTTCACGGTATCGCTCTCCACAGCCTCCGAAATGTCCAACGACACCGAGCTATTACGTGACGAGTCGATCGACACGCGCGTTTGCGACTCTAGAATGTCGCTTCCTCGCGGAGACGCATCGTACATGTCGCTAACACTTGAGACTTCCGAGCCACGACGCATAGGGTCCGAGAAATCACCATACGTAGAGGTCGCTTCCGTCCACGCGGAAAACTGTGCTTCGTCCCGAGCGGCCACTGACGACGATTGGCTGCGTCCGGCCGGACTTAAATCATCGTACACGGCGTTGCTGCTACGGTCTACTGTGTCCTCTTCGCTCGCTGAAGAGTAGCGCCGCGGCGGAGGCGCCTTGATTTCCAACACGCTGGGGATGTCAAAACTGTCAAAGTCCTCTTTGCGACCGTCTTCACTAGAAGACGAGTACCGCGCCGCTTCGGCGACCGCCTCAGCATGCATCTCGGCATTGTCCCGGCGAACAACAATATTCTCAACACTGGCAGTGGACAGGCTGCTGGGTCGCGTCAGATCCGTGTAAGACGATGGATGATCGTACGCGTCGCCTACGAACGAGGAAGACGAACTGCGTGGCGTCTCCTCTGTCTCACGACCAACGTCGAGATCACGGTCGCGGGCTTGGTCGCTAAACAACGAGCTGCTGCGTGTCGTCGAGGTCTCCATATTGTCGGCATCGTATCCGCTCGACCGTCCTCCACCACTGGACGGTGATGCCAGTGGTTCATCGAGCGAGAGTCGCTCCTCCTGTCGACTGCCTTCATTACTCGAATACGATCCGCGCGGTGAGCCATTGTGGGCGATATCTTGCTGGTGGCTTGTAATTTCCATACTCGATGTCGATGAGATACGTTCCGACACGAACGTGTCTGTTTGGCTTGACGGCACGGCCGAAATGGACGAGCGAGGCGACGCACCTGGTGTTCCTTCAATGAGATCGGAGATCTCGCTGAGCACTGACACCCGAGGAGGCGAAGACACCTCCACCGAGTCTTGCGCCGGCGCAGGAAGGATCGCGACTCCCGTCAACGTCTCAGTAGCTGGTATCACCTCGTCTTCCACCGAGCCGTCGCTCACGAACGAGTGGCGTGGCAGAGATTCACTCACGAATGAGTGCGAGTTCGTCTCGTTGATCCATGACGTTTGCGACGACGACAGACGATGGCGAGGAGACGCAGTGTCCGATTTATCATCGACCCACGACGTCCGAGGTGACGCCGGCCTCCGTGACGCTTCCGATGCAGCGCTCTCGCTTACCCAGGAAGTACGATCATTCTGATCAACGGCAATCGACTGACCAGCTTCACTTACCCAAGAGTGGCGAGGGGATGCGTGCTCTGAGGTTTCGGGCACGGCCTCGCTGATCCACGACGTTCTAGAGTCGGGTGCCGGACTGGCTGCCTCGCTGATCCATGATGTTCGAGAGTCGGGGACAGGACTGGCTGCCTCGCTGATCCACGAAGAACGAGGAGACCCCGTCGGAGGCGGACCTGACGCATCCACAAAACTCGTCGTGTCATGTTCACTCACCCACGACGTTCCAGACCACGACTTGTCACGACCTGTGAGGCGAACAGGTGCCTCAGAGACAGTTTCGCTGACCCACGAGTGACGAGATGCCGCCGCTGCCGCGTTGTCGCTGACGTCATCACCGTCCTCACTAACCCACGATGTGCCGGACCACGACTTGTCCCCAAGACCAGGGCGACGAGCCAAGGACTCGGTGTCGGCCTCACTGACCCATGAGTGGCGAGGCGAAAACGATGAATTCTTCGCAGCCTCGGCGTCAGCATCTTCACCCATCCACGACGAACGAAGTCCCGTGGCGTCGATAAAGCTCGTATTGTCAATCTCGCTGACCCATGAAGTACCAGACCACGACTTGTCACGGCCCGTGCGACGCGGCGGTGGTGCGGCGCCGTCTTCATGGATCCACGACGTGCGTGCCGTCGTGTCGTTCACGGCGTCAAACGAGTCAGAATTCGCTTCCGATTCGTTACTTTCGCTAACCACTGATTGTGAGCGCGACTTGTCCGTAGCACCGGACGACTCCACAAAGCTCGAGTTGTCATTTTCGCTGATCCATGACGTGCCCGACCATGACTTGTCTCGCCCTGTGAGCCGAGCGGGTGCTTCAGACACCGACTCGCTGACCCATGAGTGACGTGGCGAGGCAGCATCATTTTCCTCACCAGCAACCTGAGACTTGCCATCTTCACTGACCCACGACGAGCGTGGTCCGGTCGCATCCACAAAACTCGAGTTATCGTTCTCGTTGATCCAAGAAGTACCTGACCACGTCTTGTCTCGCCCAGTGAGACGAGTTTGCGTTTGCGATGACGTATGGATATCAGTTTTGTCGCTGACCCACGAGTGGCGCGGAGACGATTCCTCGTGAACGGTGGCCGCCACCACGACGCTCGCTGAATGCTGCTCTTCACTGATCCACGAGGTGCCCGACCACGACTTGTCCCGTCCGGAGTTCTTCGCACTAGCAGCGTGAGTCTCCGAGTGCTCGCTGATCCATGACGAGCGCGGCGAGGTGTCCTTCTGAGGGGCTTGGTCGCCGGCAGTAGCTTCTGAAATCCACGACGTCCCTGACCACGTTTTGTCACGCCCAGTCATCCGCGCGGTCGCGGCGTCCAAAGCCTCCTCGCTGACCCACGAGGAACGAGGCGACGCAGCATCATGAGCGACTTGCATGCTCTCGCTCACCCACGAGTTTTGTGGAGACGAGAAGGATTCATTACGCGACCCGGATACTGACGTCGTCCTCGACGCACTTGTGTCCTGCTCGTCGATAAGTTCGTTTTCGCTCCCATCCGACAAGAGCGACCCTCGCGGCGTGCCGTACGAACCAGCGTCGTCCTTGTCCTCTGCTTCATCTCGATCCTCATGGCTGGAGTGGCTGGGCGACGCCGGTTCCACAAACGGATTCGCGTCGTCAATCTCGATGGGAATACCCTCGTGGACACTACCGGATCCCAAACTCTGCACATCTTCTGGCTTCTCTTCTTCCTCGTCCGGGTACGGCAGTTGCAGTTGTAGCTCTTCATTCGACGAGCTCGAGTACCGTTCACCTTCGTCCTCGGCAATCGCGACGACCTGGCCGACTGCCACGTCACTCGAGAGGTCACTGTGCGTCGGACTATTGACGGAAATTCCTTCCTCCACGCTTTCCTTGGCCATGGTCTCCGTCGTCTTACGAGAAATCTTGACCGATGTGCGAGTTTCCAAGGAAACAGCGTCCACTGGAATAACAGGTTTCTCGTCCACCATCTCCAGCGACTCGCTATTGTCGGCCACGATCGCTGTTGCCGACTTTGCCGAAAACGAAGTCGAGTGTTCCTCGCTGAAACTGTCTTCCGTCAGTGGCTCCAAATACAGCGGCGACTTGGGTGGTCCGTTCAGCACGTCCGGGTCCATTTCTTCGTCCGAGGATTCGCCTATGAGATCACTCTCCAAGCGGTGGAGCTCAGCCACACGCGGGAATGCCGTCTCATCATCATCGTCACTCTCGAGATCCGTGAACCGAGGGTTCGTCGCGGGCCTGTACATCTCGTAGTTCTCTTCCTTGAGCGGCGACTTCTCCTTCTCCTTGAGCGGCTCGTCCTCGGGCTCATACCGGTACGCCGCCTTCTCTTGCTGTTGTTGCTGCGGCGGCGGTTCGTGCTGATTTCCATAACCGTTTCCATTTGGTATCGCGACCGGTGCCGCCTGTGCGGGACGCGCCGACGGAGTCGTGTATTCGGACGGCGGCGACGAGAGCGAGGATGGACGCTGATGCAGCGATGCCGAGCCGCCCGAGCTGCGCTGGTCCATACTGCGCCGCACCTCATAGCGGCGCGGGTCCAAGCTAGGCGAGCGCTGGCCCACGCCCGCCAGCGGCGCCTGCGGAAACGTAATCATCATCTGCAGTCGCAGCTTGCCGCGGCTCTTGCCTCCTTTCTGCACGGGGAACCATTGGTCCACGGTCCGTCCCGTCGGGATCTGGTAGAGCGGAATCGCACAGGCACCCACGACGGAGACGTGAAGCAGCTTTTTGCTTTTCAATCGGACCGTGAGAATCTCGTTACGGCGATCATAGACGTCGATCGTGAACGTCTCGTTCCACGTCGGCAGGTACGTCTTCTTGTCGCTCTTCTCAACGTGCGTGTGGAACGACCGCGCTGGCGCGGGGTTCCCGTGGTCGCTGCCAGCCGTCGTGTCGGGCGACGTCGCGTCGCTATTGGCGGTCGACGATGCGCCGCCCGAGCCTTTCGTACGGTCATTCGCATCGACGTAGACCTTGCAGTACGCGCCGTTGGCGGCCGTCTCGAGCTCGGCCGAGTACACACACACGGACAACGTACAGAATTCCGCACCCGCCATGATGAGCGAGTTGAAAGACTTCTAGGGATCGTCACACACTCGTTGCGACGCGGTTCGCTTGCAAATCGTCCAGCGCGTCGTCCGAGGGGCGTTCTAAAGGCAGAGACGGGTGGGGGTGGGGGGTCTTCCACGCCTGTCGGTAATGGAACGGAGCGCGCGTCTTCGCGAACTGTCCGATTGCAGATTGGGGGAGTTGGTGGTTGCCTCCTCTCCCGCTCCAGAACATGACCTGAGTTTTCGGCACCCCGGCGATGGATTGAACCCACAGGGGGCGAATAGGGTATAAAAAACGCTTTTTACGGGTGTAAGAACTCAAAAAACACTTTTTGAGTTTTAAAAAGCGCATTTTAGGAGTTAAAATCCTGCACTGGCCACTTGGTCTCGTGGGTGAGATGACCGGTGAGATTTGGAATATTCCGACCACACGAAAGTGGGACCGTCGCTTCGACTCTCACTGAATGTTGTCCTGTCGCGCGGATCACTCTCAACAATTAACGGATATAAAAGGTTAAGAACACTTGATTTCTCACTCAACATGGCTACACTTTGTGAGCCCCACACTTACAGACTCAGAAGTAATAGGTGGGCTGCTCCTTCTCCTTCATCTGCGCGACCTTGGCCGACGCCTCGTGGATCTTGCGACCGATGAACCTGCCAATGGGCGCGAGGCTCTGTAGCGTATCAACAGTGCCGGCCACCGTCTCCGTGACATCGTCGTCGTCATCGGCCGCGGCCAGATTCGCAACGTTCATGGCTGCCTCCATGACCTGACCCATCGAGAGTTGGTCACTCTGGTCACCGCCCGTTCTCTTGAAAATCTCGCCGGGCGCAAGCACCTTGATGAGACCGTCGTCCTGTTTGTTCTTTTTCGCCTTCATCCGAGACTGGCGCCTCTGGTCATCATCGTCCGATGATGAGTAGGACTGTTGCTGTTTGGTTTTCGCGTGCTTCTTCTTCTTCTTGGACTTGCGCACGTTGTACTCATCCTCCGAAGAGGAGGAAGACGACGACGATGAAGAAGAAGAATCCGAAGACGTCATTGAAGACTTGCGGTGCTTCTTGCTCTTCTTGGGCTTGGACTTTTCCTTGTCGAGCTCGAGCGAGCTGAGTCGGACGCTGTCCTTTTCGAGCGACATCGACTGGCGAAGCTTCTTGCGCTTGAGCAGCTTAAGCTTTAGCTTGGACATCTTGCGGACAAACTCGTGCTCGTCTTCAGTGTCCAGCTCATCCGAGTCTGAATCGGACGGCAATGCATCCTGCACGACTTCGTCAATCACGTCTCGCAGTGACATAGTGGAGCTGCGTCGGCGTTCGCCCGGGCTGGATCGCCGCGTCTTCATGGCAGGAACCGACTTGCTGCTTTCACGAAGGGGCTTGCCTTCCGCACCGTCTGAGAGACGGCCACTTTCAGGGTCATCCGCCGTGAGCACGGTCAAGCTGCTGGACGTGCGCGATTTGCTGTCCACCTCTTCTGCCTGGTTATCCGACGAGATGGATTTCGCCTTCTTGCGCTGCATGCTTTCTGCCAGCAGCTTCTTGGTCAGTTCTTCTTCTTCGAGCTGCTTGCGGCGGCGCTTTTCTTCCTTTTCACGTTCCTTTTCAGCACGCTCGGCCTCGCGTCGCTCTTCTTCAAGCTTGCGGCGCTCTTCTTCTTCTAACTTGCGGCGTGCGAGCTCTTCCTCTTGAATGCGGAGACGTTCCATTTCTTGTTCGATGCGGCGCTTCTCTTGTTCGAGCTTTTCGCGCTGCTGACGCTGTTTCTCTTCTGCCTCCTGCTCGCGGCGGCGCTGCTTGCTCACGTCGTCGCTCGCGACGCGACTCCTCGCCACCTTGGATTCTCTCACTTCCTCTTCTCCACGGCCCGGCTGGTTATCGCGGATCATGAGCTGCAGACGGATCGTGCCACACGGCGTGCTGCCCTTGAAGAGCGGAAAGTGTTGGTCGATGGTCGTATTGGTCTTGAGCTGCTTGAGCGGGATCGCACACGACCCGATAGACGGACTGTAGAGCTGGTGGTGGCTCTTCACGCGAATGCTCAGGATCTGCTTCTTGATGTTGTCCACGGGCACTTCAAATTTCTCGTTCCACAGCGCCGTGGTCTTGAGCTTGGACATGGTGACCTTGGTGTGGAACGCGCGGTGGTCCGGAAGCGGCTTGTCGTTGAGCAAGTTCGACATGTTGGCCGTCGACGCCACGACGGGCGTTTCGCCAATGTAGACTTTGCAGTAGGACGACTGCGACGTCGAGAGTTGGAGCTTGTCGGCCGAGTGGACGCGCAGAAAGATCGTGTGGCGCGCGCCGGTCCAGCCTGAGCCAGCGGCGCCGCCGTTGGAAGATGAGGTCGAGTGGCGAGAACTCATTCGAGACGCAGCGACTTCACGTAAATTTGTAGAATGAACTCTCCATTACGAGGGGCAACTCTGCACAAAGCGCTTTGCGGCCCACCCATCTGCCGCAGCCATGGGTGCGGTAATCTGAGCATTCATTCTTGTTGTACCTAACAATGCCCAGAAAACCCCTAATTGAGAGTGACATAACCATGTTTTGGAATGACCACAGAGTATGTATTTGACGTAAAAATCGGCATTAGCAGTGATCTGTACCCAATACGGTATCAAGTCGAAAGGTTGAAGGCAAAAGAAAAGAAGAATTACACTCGCACTGACCACATCAAAGTGCTGAGAACAGCGGCAGCGACCGTCCAGCACACAGTGCAGTACTGTAGTCGACTCACACAACGCTTGCCTCGAATCTCATACAGTATAAAACAGCACTGCGACCCACGACTTCCCGTCTGCCCACTGACCACAGTCACCGCATTTCTGACCTCATGCACTGGACACTGCCGCTGTGGGCGGGTGATCCTTTGACGCAATCATCACTGGCGCCACCGCGCTCTTCTGCTGGAACTGTTCTTCCTTTTTCTTCGCGTTGTCTTCCTTGTGTTCGTTTTTCTTCTGGCAGAACGGTTCTTCTCCATCATCACCCTTGGATGTTTTGTTCTCGTTCTCGTTCTTGCCGTGGAACAGTTCTCCATTGCCTTTCTTGTATTCTTGGAGGAATTCGTCGGGGTCGGCAGGCAAAACGATGGCGGTGCCGCCATTGCGACTGTGCTTGAACGTGCCCGAGGAGATCAAGCGGTCGATCGCGTCCTCGGCCGATTGGTTTGCCGCGAGCGCCGTCTTGATGTCGGCCTGCAGGTCCGACTTGGACCGCTCCGAGAGCTTATCCGGGTTGGTGATTGGCGAGAGCACGATCTGGAGGCGCAGAGTCGCGACCTCGCGCGTGCCCTTGAGTAGCGCGACCCACTTGTCGACGCTGTGGCCGATCTTGAGCTGCCACAGCGGGATCGCGCACACGCCCAAAACGGCCGGGAAGAGGCGGTGCTTACTCTTGACGCGCACGCTCAAAATGTCCTTAGATGCATCGGGTACAAAAACATCAAAGTTTTCGTCCCAGAGAGCGACGCTTTCGGCGTCGGCGGGCGCCGGCACGGTGCGGGTACGGAAAATGCGGTGCGTCGCGCTTTCACCGCCATTCGCCGCAGCGTCTTTGTCGCCGTGGTCGCAGTCTTGGTTGCCCGCCATCTTGCTGAACAGGCCCTTCTCGCTGCCATTGACCATGGCTGTCTCGCCGACGTACAGCTTGCAGTAGATACCCTGCGAGAAGGCGCCGCTGTGGAGCGCCTTGGCCGAGTGCACGCGCAGCAGCAGCCGTGCGGGCGTCGGCATTACTGGCGCGGGGGACTTGCTGGACTTCGGCCTGGCCTTGCGCTTGTCAGGCTGGTGCTTGTCATCCTTGGGCTTGTCACCCTTGGGCTTGTTGTCCTTGCGCTTATCATCCTTGCGCTGATCTTCCTTCGGCTTCTCAGCCTTGGGCTTCTCATCCGGTTTCGTGTGGGACAAACGCGCTAGCATGCTGGAAGGTGTCGCTTGAGCTGCTGGGAGTCTACGTGCAGCGCTGGTCTTTATTCTTGTGCGGGAGAAAGCTGTCTAATATCTCTCTCTTCCGGTTGGGTGGGTGGGTTGCGCTGTGTTCGCAAAGGCGAGCCACTGTGCACCAGATGGTTACAATGGAAATGGCGGGCGATGACCTCCATGTTCATGTTGTGCCGCCATGAACATGGCGTCTCCTTCCTGGATCCACGCTTCTAAGTGCATTGGTAATGGCTGCGTCTCCAATGGTGCTGTCTCTTTGCCCCTCACCAAACTTCTGTCTGCCCTCAAGGCGTTCAGCACGACGAGATGGGCCATTTTTGCCTCGAAACGACGACACCTGTTTACGCAAAGCCAACCCATTATAACGACATCAACTTACAATATAAATGGGGGTTGAAGACCGATTTAGTTGATCATAGCCACTAATAAGTGGGGCTCATGGCCGGAAGATCTCCATGAAGACGAGTCTCGGACCGATGGGTACGAAGACTTCCGGCCAAAATTTCGCGCCGCTTGAGTGCGTGTCCCATGATAACTCGTCTGTTTCAGAAGATCGGAATTCGGAAGGTCGGAAGACATTCCGAAGTCATCATGGGCGCAGAAATTCAGATCGAAGGGCATTCCACCGAAGTTCAGAGCAAAACATACTGTACAGAATCGGATAGCTGAGGCAAACTCGGTAAATGAGCTGTGCGTGACTCGCGCTTTGAGGTACTGTAGCCATTCTAGCGTCAATGGAGATGCGTGTATGTTGAAGAAGATCGCAGTGAGGAAAGAGTTCAGCGTACTGGTTTTTCAGATCAAGAGCAAGAAATAAATCCAGGAAAAACAGTGAACGAGGAGGCAATTAATCACAGCTTATCTCTCTCTTACGCATACCGCCGACCGCCGACAAGAACGAATCCGTGTCGAGGTCGAGGCGCTCACCTGTGGTTTGAAGCTCGCGGAGAAGTTGCCGCAATCGGGCTTCACGGTCGTGTCGAGTCGTGGCCGGTGGATGATTGTCCTGCGGCGGATGCCATACCGTGCGATTGCCGAAACACGCGTTGTTCTCACCGCCGTCACCGTCGTGTTCAGACGGGATGCGAGATTTGTTGGCGCTGCTGGTGATGGATGACCGAGTGGAGATTTGAGTTCGTGATGACGGGGAGCGAGGCTTCTCACGAGCGATGGCGTTTAGCGACGCACGAATCTCTTCCATACGTCGATCGAAATCTGCAAGAACACAATGCGAGTGCGTTCGTGAACAATCCAGTTTTGTTGGAACCCAGCAAATGGGGCGCACCTTCGAAGACGTTTGCTCTCGTGCATGGTATAGACGAGCTTGCTGTACTTGGCCGGGAGATTGTGGGCAGTTCCGACAGGACGGAGGAGGAACATGCATCTGAGACTGATGCGGGCAATGAAGAAGAAGCACAAGAGGAAGAATCGTCGTCGTCGTTCGTGAGCGACGAAAGCGTTGGTTCCCATCGTGTCCGGGTCTGGGTGCGGTGAGAGATGTCTGGCGGCGTTCGTGAGGACGCCGGTGGCGAGGCCAAAGATGTCGAGTCCTCGACAGACCAGTCGTCGTTTTTAGAGTCCGTGGTTCGAGAAGAGATTGACGACTCGTCCACCGTAAAATTACTGATGTGACTTGGCGACGGATCTTCCCTGACTTGTCGTCGTGAAGCCAAACGATCCCAGTCGGACGGAGTGAACGCTGCGTTCGCCCACGCTGCCGTCATTTCTTCGAATCGCTGCCGAAGATTCGTTAGCTGCTCAAACGTTGAGTTAGTAAAGCTGGCGGTCTCGCTGGCGGCGGCGGAATTGAAGGCGGGCATCCCCGAAAGCGCGTCGCTCTTGAACAAATCGCGATGCTGATCCACCATTTCATCCACACGAGCAAATACTTGGCGCATGGTACGGCGAAAGTCGTAGAGCTGTTCTCGCTGTTGACGAGGCGATATCGTGGTGGTGGTTTCAGTGGAAGATGGCGCAGCGATTGAGTTGTCAGATGCTGTCATTGACGTCGATATAGAAGTAGATTCCACGTCTCCATCCAACGAACTGGTCGCAGTCGCTACAGTGCGGGTTGGGTCTTGCGTTGCGTGGGGGTATAATGAAGGCGGCGGCGACTCGAGTGATGGATGTCGACTTGATGTGTCATCGCTGCTGGAGGGAGTATACGGGGGCGTACCAATCGACTGCGCAATCGAAGCTGGGGAGTCAGTGGCGGATGGTGTATACGGTGGTGATGTGAGCATCGTACTCGCATCGCTGCGAATAGTGCTTGCCGGACTGGCATATCGAATTTGTTCTCGGGGTGGAGACCTTTCGATCAAGGAGGGAGTACGCTGGTGGAAATCACGCGGTGCCCCCTCTCTCGTCACAACAGGTGTCGTTTCATTGCTTCCTGGATTTGCTTCTCGTTCTCTTCCCAACGCAGAAGCGCGTGGTCCCAACTCTGTATCTGACGTACCACTGTACGCGTGTACGCCCCGAAACGATTCTCCAGTGCGTCGAGCACTAGGTATTGAACGTGGTTGCGGGCGTTGCCGACCCGGTTCCGACTCAAGGAGTCGCTCGGGCTGCCGTGTACTAGTATACCGTGGCGCAGACGCACGCGCATTCGTCGTCTCGCTCAGTCTCCACGAAGATGCATACACCGGCGATTCTTCCCTTGTCCGAGTTGTGGTACTTGTTGAGTCGTAGCGATTCATTGGTCGCAGCATATTGCGCACGTCGGTGCGTAGCTCGTCGCCAGACGAGAGGCGTCGACTCGTTGGATCCGCTGCAGCTGAACGCACATCCAGCACTGAACGATCGCGCTGGTACGCGCCAACAGAACTGGAAACACTGCTGCGGGCATTAACGTCCACATTCCAGTCACCCACGTCCATCTGCCGCGGCACCGGCCGCCGCGCTGCTCGTCCGTCAAAATCCATTTTGCAATTGCTGACCTTGAAGCGTCGCGGGGGAAACGTTACTTTCAGTACCATGTTTCTGGTACATATTTACTATTTCTATTGGTAGCTAATATCTATTTTAGACCAATAGAAACGCGTTCAATCTCGCCCAGTTTCTTTGCGAAGTGGCTGCGATTGAAGACGCTCGGTTCACAAAATAAGAGGTCGTGAAAATGCCCCAAGAGATGCCCTGTCCGGCGCCGTCGGCCGCGAATGGTACACGCCCTGGGCTGCCCGTGAGCCTCGCTGCTCTTATCAGCGGTACGGACGGATCTGTAAATTCGTCGCCGTTTTCCGTACTCGGTACAGGTGCTCCTGCGCTGCGCAAGGTCGTCCAGAAGCCGCTGTTCGAGGTAGGCACATGCCTCCGTCTCAGTCTCCTGTCGATCGGTTCCTTGTCCAGCTAATGGTGATGGCGCCGCGCAGATATTCGACGACACAGTGTATCTCATCCGCCCGCCGACGCAGCAGATGAGATTAATCGATTCGCTGCGGTACCACAAACCCACGCCGGATGAGCGCACCGAGCTGAATCTGTGTAGCTCCACGGAACGTGTGTATCTCCACACGCTGAGCGATGTTCGTATCCACGCATGATCCCTACCTGCTTCAATGGATTGTGGAACTAACATAGCGTGAGTGGGTGTAGTTATTGCTCGTGTGTGGCGGTCGCAAGGGCTTTCGCTTCACGTCGAGCGATATCAATCGACTGCGCCAGAATTGCGACGACATCACAAAGCGATTTGACGCGCTGGACTCGGCCTTCAAGGAGCTTACGTTTGAAGTCACCCAGTACAAATTCCCCGCGCATGTCAAGCGCATCGAGGACGAACCGGCGCTGTATCAGGAACTGAGTCATTCGTGCAATGAGCGACGATCACAGGACGAGACTGTCCGTTGGCGAGCGTTCCACTTCCAAAAGCTCGCCCGCGACTATGTGAACAGCTACTCGAGGCTGAGAGAAACTGTGAAGGACATTCGTGCGCGCTTCCACACGTACTTAGACGACCACAAAGGTGACCGCGCGCTTGAGACGCTCCAGGAGCCAGGTGAGTGTACGTGAGCATGGTCCGTCACTAACTATCGGATGGAATCTTGGACTCACCTGTGTCCTTGTGTGGTAACAGTCGAAGCCGAATTCGAAGCGAAAACGAACCGCCCGTTCCCCGTGTTTCTCAACCACTTGATCCAAAAGTACCACCGCGAGCAGCGCAACAAGTCGGGCGAGTGGACACCGTCAAGTCCGGAGCCGCCAGTCGAATCGATTGGCGTCTTCAGTGTCTTCTTGGCCTACGTGCTGCTCGACAACGTCGCGCTCACTCAGGACGAAGTCCAAAGCTTTGAAGTGCTGCTGCAAGTCCTGTACGTCTTTGCCTTCTTATCTCAGGGCTCCTCGCTCCTGGCGATCTGTGTCTAACGATGCTTTATATGCAATGTCCTCTTGTAGAAAGCTGGAGTATTGCGTGGACCACAAGCAATTGCGCATCTTCGACATTCACCACCCGCGCCATGCCACGCACTCGACTCGAGGTTCGCCCACTCACGGCCACGCCGCACACTTTGTGACCAACACGACACTGTGCAATCTCCTCTTCGAGTTTCTCGCGACGGTCCGTGAGCTGCGGCTCGTGTCCAAGCAGAAGAACCTCTTGCCGCTGTGTCGCCAACGCCGAATCCCGTCGACATCGTCGTAGACTCCTGATTGGCCAAATGTATAGCAATAGTTACTCGGATTGGTGGAAATACACCAATCGTATTTAGTAGAGTACCTTCAGTCCGTGGAATTTGGAATGTTTCCTTTGGAGATTTCATTTTTCCCGTGGCGAAAGGGAACCATGGCGAGTGCCGCAAGCGACGACGGCTCGCTGGACGCGTTGCTGGCGATAGAGACGGACAGAGACGGGGACGTCGTGGGCGAGCGTATGATGTCGATGGACGAGCTGAAGCAGGAGATGTTCAAGTCACTCAAGGACACTGGCACGATCGAAGCGATACGGGTAGTGACTCGATGCAAAGGGAAACCAGTGGTCCTCTATTGACTCCAATGTACTGTGTGGTATGATGGCGACTGTAGGCTCAGCTGCGCCGCCGCTTCATTGAAAAGCTCAAGCAGCACGGCCGCAAAGTGACGCGCGACGTGGACAGCGGAAACAATGCGGACGCCGACGAGCGAGTCGCCTCATGGAGTGTGCACGAGCAGCTCGTCCATGGACTCATGCACGAGTACTTGCAGCACCACAATATGGAACACACCATGGCAGTGTTTGTACCGGAAGTGGGCGGACCGCAGCAGCTTCTCTCCCGTGATGCGATCATGCAAATGCTTCGACTTCCCGACCGCCAACTGTTGGTACTCGACGAGAACCAGTCCCCATCGTCGCCCGTGGCACCGCCGGTCCCATTGGTCACCGTGTTGTTGAAGGAGCTAGTGCGTCGCTGTTCCGTGGCGACCATGAGCAGTAGCTCGCAAACGGCCATGGACTTGGCTGACCACCGCCTCGCATTGGAGCACCAGCTGCGCCGTGTCGAGACGACGTACCTAGCCGAGTGTGCGACCCGCAAGACCACCGACCAGTCAGCCCAGTCGTTTGAAGAGCGTGTGCTGCGGTACCAGCGAGAGTACGATGAACTGTGTGACAAGCGTATGCAGCAAGACATGGAGCGATTCCAGGCGCAAGCAGTCGGGCTCATGCGCGTCGAAGAGAGAAAGAAATTTGAGCGCGAGATGGACACGCTCAAGACGACCATGTTCCAGGAACACCGCGATCGCCTGCAGCGACTGCACGATCGAGAACGCGACCTCGAAATGGACTTTGCCGCCAAGAAGGCCGAGCTCGAGGCGTCTCTATTCGAAGCGAGGCAGCGCGTGTTCCAGGATATTGAAAAGCTCCGCGTCAGGCAACAAGATGCCGAGGCCAAGTACAATGCAGAGACGCGGCAGTTAACGATGGAGTCAAAGCGCTTACAGCTGCTTGAGGAGAGTCTCAAGGTTCGGGAAGAGAACATGCAGTCGGCAGTGGACGGTATGGTGCGCGAAAAGGAGAGGGCGTGGCAGTTGGAGAAGCTGCAGTGGCAGAGTGACATGAGCGCGCGCGAGCAGCAGCTGATTGTCCGAGAGCACGATCTGGAGCAAGGTGTGAAACGGGTGGCCAAAGACAAGGAGACACTGAATGACATGGCCAAGACAATCGCGACTCTCGAGTCCGAGCTGCTCGAATCCCAAACGGCGTTGTCCACAGCAGAAAGACGAGCAGAAAAGCTGGCCGCCGAGAAGAAAGCACTGCTCACCGAGACGGAGGCACGGAACCAACTCGTCAGTGAAGACAAGCTCAGTATGAAGAGTCTCTCGTACGAGAATGCGCGCCTTGTGGCTGAACTCAAGGCCAGCCAAGCGGAGCATTCCAAGCTCGAAGATGTGCTGGCCGAGAAATCGTCTCAAGTGAAGCAATTGGAGGCCGAGCTGAAGGGGCTCCAGCAGGAGCTACTCACGGTCAAGCTTACTGAGGCAAACGCGGTTGTCGACGAACGAAAGAAATTTGCGAACGCACTCGAAGCCGAGCGTGAGGATGCGCGGTGGAAGGAGAATGAACTGGTCGGCCGCCTACGCGAACTGCAGTCACGGCTGGCGGAAAGCGAGGCGACTGCGGAGAAATACCAGACCCAATATGAAGACGAAAAGGTGCATGTCGAAACACTACGCCACGAAGTCAGCAGTCTCCATGCGCTGCTCGCGCAATCCCAATCAGCTATGTCGACGAGACATCAAGGAGGAAGTCGCGGTTCGTCTTCCTCGAGAAACCACATCGGCGGAGATTCTTCACGTGACAACACCGATCGTGTTCTGATGCGAATGATGGAGATGATGTCACAAATGGCGGCCATACAGGGCACGGGAGGACCAGGAAGTCAGCAACAAGCGACGGTTCTAGCAGCTCCTGCCATCCATACAACGCAAGTTTTAGATCCGCCCGCAGCGCAAACTAAAGGAGTGGAGAAGTCTGACGAAGAAGAAGTGGTAGCGAAAATCAAACGAGACCAAGAACGATTGGAGCGGGAGCTTCTGGAACAGAGAGAGTTTGAACGCAAGAAGAGAGCACGGGAAGATGAAGAACAACGAGAGATGGAGCAGCGACGTCGCGAATTCCAAGAGCAACTGGAGCAGGAGCGATTGCAACGCACAAAGCATGACGAAGAACTGGAGCAAGAACGTCGGCTCCGAGTGGCGGAACAAGAGGCACGGCTTCACGAAGAATTGGAAAAGCAGCGAAAGGCGTTGGATGAAGCTAGAGAGGCGCAGAAGAAGCTTCTCGACGACCAAATAGTAGCAGAGCAAGCAAGACTACAACAAGAGCGGGCACGTGAAGAAGAGAGAGCTCGTGCCGCTAGAGAAGAGGCCGATCTCGCTGCACAGCGACTGCAATATCTACGTGAACAGCGAGAAGAGGAGGAGAAGGAGCAGGAACGCCGTCAACGCCAGGTTATCATGGAAGCTGAAGCGGGAGATCTTCGAGCGACTCGGAGGGAGCCAACTGCAACGATCGTATCTTCGATAGACGCTGATTGTGCGGTTGGCCGGACAAATGAGAAGCAGGACGAAACCGAGTTTGTCGCTGATCAGAGTTCCGTTATCGAAGGAGAATCAGTACGGGAGACACAAGCAGAGCACGAAAAGCAAGAATTCAAAGAGCCCGAAGAGGTTGCTGTGAAGGAACAGCAGACGACCGGCGACCAGTCGGACGAGGAAGGCTTCCATAGTGAACACGACGACAGGTATCAAGAGACGGAAGAACCCAGTCGCGCGAATTACGAAGAGGACCACAGAAGCAATCACTCACCGGCAGACAATAGTACGACCAGAATTTTAGAAGCTGAGGTGCACCAAATTGACGCGGCGGCCCATGTCACGGAGGCAGAGAAGATTGAGACTGCCTTGCCGCCGCCAACAGAGAAAACAGAAGAGGAGTTAGAAGAGGAGCGCCGAATCGCCGCCGAACAAGCCAAGAAGAAGGAAGATGAAGACGCCCTCGATGTGTATCGCCAGCGTGTACTCGCTCGACGAGCTGCTGAGAAGCAACGGCAACAAGAAATCGAAGAGCAGAAGAAAAGAGAGGAAGAAGAACGAGCAGCTGCGACAGAACTTGCGCGTCTTCAAGATGAGGAATCCGAGGAGGAGATGGAGAAGTCGGACGGCTCTTTTGCGTCAAGGTACCGCGTACAGGCTCTTTGGGCATGGTTTGTTTTCGACATCTGACGTGATCCGTTTCCACTTAGCGCGGCAAGCTCAAGCGGATCGTTTTAGAACCCTCACCGATCATCGCTGAATGACACTGCCATCAGTCTATCAGTTTCAGCAGTGGCAATATCAGGCAGCGCAAGCGTCTCCCATTCTTCAAAAAGCTCCTCAACGAGAACTCTTTCACATTTGCAGTACGCTATAGCGTCCCGGGTTATCGCATACTAGCGATCCCTTCTCTTCGACTGGGGAAGCGTGCTCTGTCCGTATTGTAGCGGCGGCTTAACTTTGTGAGGAACGACTGCGTGACCCCCGTGTTGGCAACGTCCAGATTCCGCAACATCGGCAGCTGCGTCAAGATGTTGTCCAAGTCAGTATCCTTGAGTTCGCGGCGTCCACTCAAGGTAAGCGATTGGAGTGCCTGGAGCTGCCCGAGCGGCGCAAAGTTAATGATCTGGACCCCCGCCCGGAACGAACTGGCTATGTCCAACTCGACAAGGTTGTGCATACCCCGAAGAAATTCGATCGTGACAAGCGACGCGTTCCACATATCCAGGCGTCTCAACTGATGGAGTTCCCCCAGTGTGGAGAGCTCCACGGGACCGGGTACGAAGGCAATGCGAAGCGTCTGCAGGCTGACTACGTGCTTCAAGGCGGCAAGCGAGCTGCTGTCGCGAGACCGCCATCCAAGCAAGTGGAGCTCCCTCAATGCAGGGGCGGATTGGACGAGCGGTGTATAGTCATCCCACGGGGCTGAAACCACCTCTTCTAACGCCTCCATGCGGTTGCCGAACGGCCGACTGCGAATGAGACCCTGTCGGCTGTCCAGTGCGAGCCGCTTCAGATGTCGCAGTTCGCCCAGCGGTGTCCAGTCGTCGATCTGATCGACATTGATTGAGATCTGCTCGAGCCGCATGAGCGTACGCAACGGTGCCCACGTGCCTAGTCTTGCGTCGCACAAGTGAAGTTGCTGGAGACTTGGACAGTGGCCAAGCAAGCGGTTCATTCTCGTCTGCGTGAACACGACCTGCAGGGACTCAAGATTCGGAAGCGCCGGACAGAACGAGGTTTTCGCACGCGGTTTCTCGCCCAAAGAAACTGCCGAACCCGATACAATTGAGTCAATCGTGAGTGCTTTCAGCGCCGTCAGGTCCAGCACCGGTGAGAGATCCGCCACGCTCAACTCAGTCAGCACGAGGCGTTCAAGCTTGGTGAGGCTCCGCAAGAACACGACATTCTCGAGGTTGTGGGCGACCCGCAGCTCGAGTGTTTTGAGAGACTGAAGCGCCGCTAACTCTTTGGCATCGCGAACCTCGAGTTGCGTGATCACCAGTTCTTCCAGCGTCTTGTGGACAGATAGTAATGGCTCCAAGTACTCGGTGCAGGGGATATCTGTCGAGGCGTTGAACTGCAGTCTCTTTATCAACGGGAACCGCCGGATCCAGCCGAGCCCATTCATCTGCAACCCGCCCATGTCGACCTCGAGTAGCTTTGCAGGATTTAATGCCATGAACCACGGCTCGAGCACGTTGGATACGAATGGCGACTCGCGCGGAAACCTCGTTCGGTGCTCTTGGTTGAGGCGTCGTTGCACACGCCGGAGGTCTGCCGTGCTCGCTTCAGACCCAAGGCGGTTGACTTCGTCCCGCACTTCCTGGTCCAGCTTGGGTTCATCGGAAAACGTGACGCGTCGCACACTCACGAGCAGCTCCGCCAGATCCTGGATGCCGCCTGGCGAGGTGAGACAATCGCGGATTTCAATCGAATGGAGGTGAGACCGAAGCGCCATGCTGCGCAACATTTCGTGGACAGCAAGTGACGATGGCGAGAGCTGCAGTACGGATCTCTCCAGCAACGCTGCGCGGATTGACGATCGCGCAGCGGCTCGACATATACTTGAGAGCTGCCGCACCGAATCGTAGTCGAGACACGCGAGCACGGTCGGGATAAGATCGACCAGCGCCGATGCCGTCGGCGAGGACGAGCGAACGCCGTCCATTTTTTCATGAAGATCGTCTCCCGCAAACAGCCAGTGGATCTTCATGGGGAGGAAAATAAGAGTGTGTGACGTTTGGGCGACTGGAGACGGTGACGTTTGGTGCGACTGGAGACGGTGCGGCAACGCGAAAGAGGCTTCACTTCTTTCTGCGCGCTTGTGGTACCATTCGTACCGTACCGTAGTTGTCTTGGTAAAAGTACGAGAATACCAGTAATGTCAAGTCTCTTTGACACGGTCCTTTATTGAAGTCTCTCGAAAATTTCCTGACAATTTGCAGTCAAGCATGTGGACTCGTTTCGCCGCGAGATGTCCGACCCGATGCCTCAGACACTGAGGCATGTATTAAAATACAAGATGACAATCCTAGAGCCTCTGGTCTTTTGTCGGCGAAATATTCATAGGCACGGAAAGCATCGCCCCTTGCTTGTCAGCGTGAGGGCCATAGAACCCATCTGTATTCGAGTAGAATACTGTACTTGGTGCTCCAATCGTGTGGAAGGGACATGATACGAAACTGCACTGTTCGTACACTCAATCTACACGGTATCATCTCAATTTACACTGTGTTACGTGCTGTTTTGGCATGACCATCGTGGTCCTCACCTGCCGGCTAACATTAGTATATCTGCGAGAGCGCGCCGTCACCATGGTGGACCGCCTTGACGCCTTTGGTGCTAATCTGTGTTGTTGTAATCATGTCTTAGTTTTTTGGCCTTGGGTATCACACCAAGACACTCCATCTTCTGTCGAAGATATGGATCTTTGTCCATATTTGGGAGAATCCATGAAGAATTTAACCCTGGGTTTCGACTCGACGTTTTGTATCAGATGTAAGAAACGAACGGCAAAGATCCCTTGGGTTCAAACAGTAACGTTTGTGTGGAGGATCCATATATTACCGGCCTGAACGTGAGAATATCCAGCTCCCACCCCACACACTGGTTCAGACCAGACAGAGTGAGTGTTCTACTGTTGTTGTGAGACCAGATGACGGAGTGAGTGCCGTGAAGGAACTGGTCTCTAATTTCCCAGTGGTAAAACTTACAGTGATCGCACGGTGTAATCACCGTCTGCTTCTCCTTCCCATCGCGGAGTCGCTGGCCCGTGAGCCGTTCGTTCTGTCGTTCCCTTCGCCGTGCTCACTATTGCTGCGTACCGCACGGCGCTTTTCGCGACGGTCTCAGCTGATCCCGTAGAGCTTTCCACGCATCTTGTTTGGGCTACAAAGTCGACATCAAAGATGGGCGAGACAAGGAAAGTAGAGGCGGCCGGTGCAGTGAACTCGCCGATATCCGTTGCGGTAGCTCCTCCCGCGGTCGTTTCGCCGCTTGGCTCGCCCAATGGGACCACGAAGAAAGCGACCCGCGCCAAGAAAGGAGGATCGATTCCCAGCCTCAACCCGTCGACGACGGCGCTCGACAGTGACCCTGTCAAGCGCGCTCGCCGTACGGCCATCGAGCGTCGCTCCCGCCAGCAGCGCCAGGCGCGCGTCAAGCTTCTGCAGGACGAAGTCACCACGCTCTCCAACATTCTCGACAACCTCACGCTGCCCAAGAAACTTCAAGACAATGCACGCTCGCTGCTCAAGAATGCCGGGCTCGTGCCGCCCCACACGCCGCCGCCCAAAGTGCTGCTCGCGAAAATGGATTCGCTCGCCAAGGAAATGCGCGCGCTGGAGCGGGAGCACCGCCAGATGCAGCGACGCCTGTACGAGCACCAAAACGCCGCGGCCGTGATTCGCGATCTCGTGCTGCAGCCGGCGCCAGACGACTGGGACATGAACATCAAGCGCTGGGATGCGATCTCTAGGCAGTACTTTACGCCGCTCACACGGGAAGAGTGCGACCGCATTATCGACGACTGCATGAAGACCATTACGAGGTTCTCCCTCAGCGACGACTTCGTCTCCTCGGGGTATACGCTCAACGGCTGGGTCGACCGTACCCGGCACGAGCCGTCGACGTCGACTCTGGAGTTCAGCTTTTCCAAGCACGTGCCGTTCGTCGACCCGGCCAAGCAGTTTACGACGTACTGGAATATCTTCTGGAACGAGAACGAGTACCGCCGCGTGATGCTGGGCTTGTCGGCGAAATACCACATGCACATTTTGCAGCGCATCTCGGACGACATTGTGATCTTGCGGCAAGACATCAAGTACCCTCGAATTGACGTGACGTGCCACCACATTTGCATCCAGTTTCGCCTGCGCACGTCGCTCGGGCAAGTCATGTGCATGCGCACGATCCCGACGCCGCAAGTGCAGCTCGCGATGCCCGATGTGATCTGGACCCAAAACTTTCTCTGGTACGTCGTTGTGTCTCTTAGACAGTACGTAGAAGCATCAGAACGGGGGACTGACTGATCATGACACGATACACCGCAGGAACCACTTTGACGAAGTGCGCGACCGCGACGGAGAGGTCATCGGTGGCAGCATCACAGCGTGTGGGTCGATCACGAGCGAGAACGCCGAGTATGCCAAGCTGTGGATCTTAGAAACCGCCGTCACGGTGCTCCGCGTCGAGAGCGCGCTGGTGGCACCCTTGATTTGCTCATAAGGTCTGTCGACTACTACATAGTATCGGTTATTCACGTGCCTGTTATGCAACAACAACAACATTGCCATGCCTCAAACAGAAAGCAAGGTCAAAAGCACTAACCATCGAGAGAGCTACCCATATACTATAATATCTTGTTTGCGGTGCCTGCTGAATGGTTGGCGTTTTGATCAGCGCACCTCGATCCCTTGCGCCACGCCAACGAAGTCCGTTGGCGTGGCACAAGTCCGTTACGGACTGGTCTCGTTGCCACCGAAACATACTACTACGTAGTACAGTTACTATAGTACTAATACCATCAGCGACAGCTGCAAGCTGAATTATTTCGCCTTGATTTTCAGCACGAGATCCCTGGTATCTGACTGTTCCTGTTGCAAGTTGGGTGTAAGACCTGCTCGGTCGGATATATCGATATGTTCACTGTAAATCCGACCTGCTGAAGAGCTGCTGTCTCAAATCTCCGATTTTGGAAGTTGTCTTCGTTGTGCATCCTATTTTGAGAAATGAATAATTAAGTACCGGCTATGTATACGAGCCTGAACAACGGGACGACAGGCCGCCTCTCATACAGCTGTATTTCAAAGAGTGCAACTTCAGTCTCAGACACAGCCTGTGGATGGCCTGTGTCACACAGGCCCGGATCACAGGCTGTGATCCAGGTGTGCATCCACCATGGAGCTAAATCACATTGTTGGTTCGACCAGAATTCTCACAGCAAAACGCGGTCTTTAGCAAATTATACAAGGTAGAATACGTACTGTACTGTAGTTTGGCTGGAACTGTACTGTATTGCAAAACTTACTGTACTGCATGATTGTTGGTGCGCCAGGCAAATGGTCAGCCGCTCGCTGATCACTTCCATTCTATTCCCTTTCGATTGCCCGTACTGTACTGTACGCTCCGATGAGCACTGTCTACCCGGAATCAAGTCCATGCGCGCTTACGGTATTTGCGAAACGCACTGTGTCACGCGGATGACTTCTTGTATAATACCACATCAAGGCCAACGCCACTGTAGAATGTACCATATTGGAAATGGAGACCTTAGTTATCTCCCAACAACTATTACGTGCCACTTGTTCTGAAATACAGAAGTACATTCTAGTAAGGGAAACGTATCCTG
This sequence comes from Pythium phragmiticola, assembly GCA_023335935.1. NCBI lineage: Eukaryota > Oomycota > Peronosporomycetes > Pythiales > Pythiaceae > Pythium > Pythium phragmiticola. Next base: position 66,708 of record JAADWA010000067.1, read on the forward strand.
AAATTAGTCCTGGCAAAGTCTGTCAACTTGACAGATTTTGTAAGATGTTGGCAGCCAACATCTCTTGGCAGGCAACATCTTACAAAATCTTGCTGTTTGCCTTCTTCAAGGCACAACGACCACATCGAGTCTCGAGAACCGGAAGTTGAAGAAATTATGCGACCACGTATGCTGGATAGAAACGGTTCATGTCGCAACTGGCTGCAGTTTGTAGAGCCTCTAAGCACCACTCTGATACATCTACCTTGTCAGTTTATAAGATCTAAAATCAGAGGTCATTCTCAAATGAGTATCACTTTGTTCTTGCATTAATGCTGTATACGAGGTATATAGTAGTGACACAGTGCTTAGGGGCACTACAAACTGCATGGACTCATCCAAAGAAACTTGTCAAGAGCACCAGAACTGCACATCCAACGAGTCAGGACCTCGTGCGCCTATTCCCTTCGGTGATAGCCTGGCCTCCGCAAGCACTTGTAACGTTACGTACAAAATGCCTTGGTTTTTGGAATTTGAGTATGTCAACTTGAACCGCGTTTGGCTCGGATTCTTCGGGTGCTGGATAGTAACCATTAGGCCGCTTGTAGAAAGACGGCGTTATCGACCCTGTCAAATCGTTCGGTCCCTGTATTGTGTCGATGTTGATAACAGGCGAGTGGCTCTGTGCCTAGTTATGGTTATTGAGAAGGCCTTGATCCACCAGAACCTGGTTTTTAGTGAAAGTACCCAGTTTGCCGAGGCCTGGTGATGGTGTAGTCCAGGCAGTTGTACAGCCGTTTCGGCAGCCACAGACGCAGCCATAAAAAGCGTTCATTCATTGTGCATAGCCGCACTTCAACTTGCGTCACAGGTTATGCAACGCAAATAACTTGAACTCACTATGGTCAGTTTCATCACATTACTCACCCCTGGGTGTGTCACAGCTGGTGGTCCAAATAGTCAGACAATTGGACGATCATCAGCTTCCAGCCGTCCAGACTTGTGGACTTCCTGGACTCTGGATGTCGCGAGGTTCTTTTGTGTGTTCTGAATAGTGACCACTCTTAGTGGGGCGCCGCCTTGACTCTTTGCCTTTGACACAAATCGCCAACGTTGGGGGAAGTGCCATTGTGCAATTCACCAACAACTACTTCCATCGGTCTCTCCCTCCCCCTCACCTTCCTCCAGCCACTATGAAGTTTTTCGCCACGCTCGCTATCGCCTCGCTTGCGGTTGTCTCGGCCCAGGAGCAGTGCCCGTCGACGCTCTTGGCGTTGGCCACGTCGAGCCCCGAAGCGTTGGCCTGTACGGCCGACTCGGGCTTCTCGGCCGCTGCCGCGCTGGCCTCGTTCCCCACGGGCGAGGTCGTCACCAAGGCCTGCGCCAGCGCCAACTGCATGGCCCTGCTCAAGAAGGTGAACGAGGCTGTGCCGACTGAGTGCACGATTGGCGCGATTAAGGTGAGGGAGATGCTCCTCACCAAGATCGAAACCGCGTGTAAGGGCGGTGCCCCCGCTGGCAAGGCCGGCTCGGGCTCGGGTGCCGGTGCCGCTACGATCAAGGCGCCGATGCCGTCGTCCGCCAAGCCCATGGATGGCTCCAAGGCCAAGGAAGATGTTATGGCTGGCTCGGGCGG
>JAADWA010000670.1:0-17549 GCA_023335935.1 Pythium phragmiticola
CAGTGCCATCGGCACGCACATAACTGTGAGCATGGTCGCCGTGAGCTGTCCATACTGGCCGAGAAGATGGTAGTTCTTGGCACCAAACGCCTGTGAGCAGAGCGAGTTCATGCCGGCGTTGAAGCCCTGCATGAACACGAGCGTGGTAAAGTCCATCGACATTTGCGAGTATGAAACAGCCGCGAGCTGATCCACGCCGAGATGGCCCATGATGCTGAGCTGCGTGAGCGACGTCGCGAAGAAGCAGTACGTTGAGAGCGTCCCCGGGAGCGCGAGCGCCAGCAGCGCGTGGAGCTCCTCGAAGTACTGCGCGCGCGACGTCACGGGGATCATCGTGGTCGCGGAGGAGATGGCAACGGCAGAGACCGACTGTTGGGACTCAAAAGCCGATTGCCATCCACCGCAGCGGCGGTGGAGCCCTTTCGAAGGGTGAGATATTTTGAGATCTCGATGTGGGTGTGTGAATCCAAGTGGCAACATGATCCGGATACCATGAACGTATACTTACACGGTCCATTACCTCTTCTTGTCCCTGGCTGTTCAAGCGAGTACTGTACATCCGGATAACATTCGTATACTTTGGATGTACTGATTTAGGGTGGCTGGAAGAAGTGCGAGAAAAAGAAGGGGAGCGAGCACTCAAAGCCGTTGACGGGGAGATCGAGAGATAAAGGAGGACGTTTGCTATGGCGACACCGATGCGCAGCGGCTGGGAGCGCGTGCGCGACTCGCACGGCCGCGTATTCTACGTGAACCACGCCACGCGTGAGGTGCGGGTTGCGGGTCTCTGTGCCTTCCACAGACTGCTCAGACTGATGGAAATGCCTTTGCTGTTCCGTTGTAGACGTCGTGGCACTTGCCGACGAACGAGCCGCTGCCGCTCGGCTGGCAGGAGCTCAAGGACGCGGAAGGGCGTGTCTACTTTGTGGACCATAATTCGCGCACGACCACGTGGGTCGACCCGCGCGTGGCAGCCCATACGGCCAACGGCAATGCCAACATGAACGGCGCCAGCAGTGGCAGCGGCGACCGCGTGCCCGCCAAGCCCACGCCGCGCGCGACCGACTACCAAGGGCTGGGGCGCATCGGAGACATCCAGAGTGCATCGATTGCGCCAGAGGACCGCACGCTCGAGGCGTCGTTGCTGACCATTGGCATCCCCACGGGGCTCCTGGACACGACGCGCACGGACCAGTACGACAACGCCAACGACAATATGGGTTCGCGTCTGGACGCGAAGCAGAGTGAATTCAGCCACGCGATCCCGAGCGCCGCCGCCGCGGCGGGTGCAGCGGCGGCCGTGGCTGCGGCAGCCTCGGCAGGAGCTGGAAGCGGCGGGAACGTTACCGAGTCCATGGAACCGTTCCACCCGACGCGCAAGTTTTTTGCTCCGCTCTTGGTTCCCGAAGACTCGGCGACGGCCTGTTCTCACTGTAACACCAAGTTTGGCGTGCTGCGTCGACGGGTACGCTACCAATAGAACGGTTCTGTGGGTCGTTTAGGACATGTGTGCTGACCAGGCGTCTCTTTTATGTGGATGCAGCACCACTGCCGTCTCTGCGGGGAGCTCTTTTGTGCCGACTGCACGTCGAACCGCGCGATGCTGCCCATCGTGGGCGTCGTCTACGAGCAGAAGCAGCCCGTCTGTGTGCGCTGCAGCCGCAACGCCGTGGCCGGCGACTTCTACTGCATCGTCGCCCTGCGCCGACTGCTCGCGGACGAAAGTGGCCGACACAGCGATGTACGCCTCTGTGAGAATGAATGGGTAGGGGAATCCACACTCACGGAGACCCTTTCGTTATCTGTAGAAACAAGAGCAAATGCTGCAACTCGCGAATGCGCTCAAGACTGGCCGTGAAGAGACGCTCGGCGGTATGGGCCCTCACCGCATCGCGCAGCTCAACGACATTGACGCGGCCGGCGGCGTCGCGGCGTTCTGCGAGCTGTTGCTTGCACCGGATCTGGATGATCGAGAGGCCTCCACGCTCGACATGCTCGCGAATCTCATGGCGCTAGAGAACAGCGCTGGCAACGAAGTGTCGGCCGGCGAGGCCTTTGCCCAGTCGGGCGCGAGCACGGCACTAGTGATGTTGATGAGCAGCCGCGCGGTCGAGCAGCAGCACGACGAACCGCTCCATCCCGAGATCGAGAAACGCGCGATGCGGCTCTTCTTCCACGTGAGTCGCTCGACCGCGGGGCAGAACGCACTGCGCAGTACCGGAGCGGCCGCACGGCTTCGAGAAATGCTCGAATTGGGCTCACCTACGCCTCGCGATATCCGCGTCGAAGCTGCGCGCTGCCTCAAGCGGTACGTGGCCGAGAACCGCTCCAACACGCTCGAGTTTGCCAACGCCGAGGGCATTCAGTTACTGTGCCACTTGCTGGGTGAGTTCCATGACATGCGGTCGAGCAGTGTCTTTGGCGCGAGCCGAGACGATGTCGCAGGCGTGGCCATGGCCGCTGAAGATTCGTTTGATGCGGCGCTCGAAGGGGTCCTCAGTACGCTCTGCGAGTGTCTCCACATGTTGGACATGCAGCGGTCCACAAGTCTCAGCGTCGCGGCCGAGTCGGGCGCCGTGTACATCCCACTGGATACCGTGCCGTCTTTTCTCACAATTATCCAAAAGAGCGACTACCGGTCGCGTATGCTCGCGTTCCAAGTGCTGCTGTTGCTATCGCTCGAGTATTCATTCGTGTCGTCGCTCAAACACCAAGACGAGTTTATCAAGGAACTGCTCATTCTCATGGAGTTTGAAGACGACTGCGCGATCGCGTCCGAAATTCTGTGCAACTTGTGTGCGACCTGGACAGCGAGGCCTCGGCCAGGAGCAGTAGCGGATGGAGAAGCAGAAGACGCGCAAGGCGATCTGCTCAAGCTCATGCAGGACCGAGGCGTCTTGCAGTTGACCATCGACAAGCTCAAGGGTTGCGTGGTCGGCCCGAACCAGTTCACGGGCGAAATCAATTTCCAGAAGAGCCTCATTGGCATCATCAAGTGCTTTACCGACCCGTCAAACGGCGACGCGTACATTGACACGATCGAGTCGGCCGACTGCGTGCCCGCGCTGTCGGCCTTCCTGCTCTCGCGCAAGGCCACGCTTGTGCCATCGGCGGCGCAGGCGTTGATGAACATTTGCGAGTTCAAGCCCGCCCAGTTTGGTGCCCTCGCGGACGACCGCACAGCCTGTGAGTTTTTCCAGCGGCTGCTGCAGACGCCACCTGATGAAAACCGCATCTCTGGACTGCGGTTTTTCTCGGTGCTTGTTGAAAGCGGCCGCATAGTGCCCATCAGTGTGCTCGACACTCTGTTCGTATTGGTCTATGGACGCGATGCTCGGCTCACGGCCGGCAGTCTCCATTTGCTTGGAGACATTACAGGCATCAAGTCCGTCGACGAGCTCGCGCAGCCGCTGCCCGAATCGACAGATCCCGACAAGATCCGCGTGCTGGAGCGGTTTCGAGACCTGGTGTCGAGTGCCGCCAATTTCCCTACGCTCATGCAGATCGCGTGTGCACCCGACGGCGACGACAGCGTGCGGCTGGACGCGCTCAAGTGCCTCCGAGTCTCGATGGATGGCAGCGTGGAGCTTGTCAACAAGATGATTGACCAGGGTCTGCTGCGTGGTTTCAACGCGGGGCTGCGACGCTGGACAGATTCCGTTAAGTCGCTGGACGAGTCGAGAAAGCGAGCAAGCTACGCCGTGCTGCGGATGCTCCACGTTGTGCTCAAGAGCTCTGTGTCGCATGTGGCCACACTCGCCACCGACGACCTCAAGGGCGTCGTGAATGCCGTCACGGAATACCTGGTCGCTGCGCCCACGAGTGAAGGCCGTATGGCCGCGGGCGTTGGCATCGTGAGGGTCTTTTTCGGCCACCGCGTGTGGAAAGACTGCTTCTTGTCGGAGTATGCCGTTGACTCGGACACGACCGGCCTCGACTTTGTCCACGCGCTGACCAAAGTGCTCCCGCAGTTTGCCGTCGCGGCGTCACAAGTGGATGAGGAGGGCGTGCCCAAAGACGACCACGAGGCACGCGAAGTGTTTGACGACGGCTTGTTTGTGCTGGAAGAGCTCGTCCGCGAGATCTCGAACGCGGCGATCGCCAACATGATTATCAGCGCCGGCGTCCACGTCGCGTTGCTCGAGCTGCTCAAGGAACACGATGCGACGCTGCAGTCGTCCACAGTCATGCGCCTGCTGGAGGTCCTCAAGACCCTGACGCTCAACCGCCGCGTGCGCTTGCTCGTGCTGGAATCGGGCCCGTCGCTGGGCGCACTAGTGGAGATTTACCGGGACCTGAATGGTCGGTACGATGGTCTCGAGGCGACGCAGCAGCACATCGCGCGGCTCGCAGGCCACGTGATCGTCAACCTCTCGAGCGATCCGCTCGAGTTTCGCAAGATCCTGTACGACCACCGGTCCGTTCTCCCGAACGCCATCATTGAAAACGTGCTGTCGCCCACGCAAGAAGTCTCGCAGATCGCGGAAGAGGTGGTCTCGAATCTCGTGGACTCGGACTTTGCGACCTGTCCGCTATGGTTCGACATGGTCGAGACGTGCAACATTGAACGGCTTTTCCGCGTCATGCTCGCGGCCGAGCGGCCGTCTGTCCGCGTCACGGTCGCGCGCAAGCTCACGGAAGTGATCTTTGCGGACCCGACCAAGTTTGTCGACGGGCTCACCGAGATGGAGAGAGGCACACTGGTCTCGATCCTCACCGACTTCCTGGTTGTCGAGGACGCACGCACGTCGGTCGTTGGCATACTCGCGCTGTCGCTGCTCCTGGTCAACGGCCAGCGCTTTGACGATCCGCAGATGGAACGCATCGCCGTCGATGGCGCGGCGTCTCTTGTCTACTGGATCCAAAAGGGCACTGAACGCCACCAAGAAAACGCCGTCAACATTCTCCACGATGGCATCAACGACGCGTTCCGCATCAAGTTTTTCGAGCAACTCAAGCGGTACGACGTGCAGCGGGACATCACGTTTTTGACGGCCATGGGCCAGCAGATTGTCGACATCAAGATCTCGACCAACGCCATCGGCGTGTTTAAGCGATGCGATCTGCTCATGGGATTCCTCGCGACTGTCGACGCGTCGGTGCTTCCTCAGGACGCCAAGGAATTGCTCGTAGAGATCACCGAGTACTTGATGGGTCTATTGCGTCCGAAGAACCGGCCCGAGTTGCGGTACCTTCCACAGATCTTTGTGTTCCTCATCCACCAAGCACGCGTCCGAGAATTGGGCGTCAAGCTTGTCAAGAGAGGAGCAATTGAGATCATCATGAAGCTCATTGATGAGCTTACGACCAGTAGCGAAGAGGAGAAGGACGAGAAAGACCAGGAGCAGGAGGACTTGAAGGCTATGGTGCGGGCTGACGCCAAGGTGCTCATCTCGCTCTTGTTTGAGTACGACATTCAGCGCGTTGTCGCGACCAATGGCGTGGCCACGCTGCTCTCGCTCATTGTCTCGTCGTCGCAGACTCCGTCGGTGGAGGAGGTGCAAAACTCGCTTGATCTCTTCGAGTCGATCTTGGGCTGTTCGGTCGACGGCAAGAAGGCGTTGATGGAGAGCAGCGTCTTTGTCGTGACGCTGGAGCAGGCCATGACGCTGTACGTGGCCGACATTGTGAGCGCTGCTGAGACGGCCGACCCGGCCAAACTCGACGTGGTCTCCCGCATCAGCGCGCTCGTGTTTGACCTCGCGAGCCAGCACCAGATTCGCGATCAACTCCTCAAGACGTCGACGCTGCTCGCGCCTGTGGTCGATTTCCTCGATTGGATCTCCACGTCCATCAACCGCAGTCCCCAAGAGCCACTGCCCGAAGCGACGGTGGCCAAGTATGAGCACTTGCTGAGTGCGGGGATCCCATTTTGCGAAAGTGCGATCGTCGTGCTCGACGAGTGCACCATCAGTATGGAGACCCAAGAGCCGCGCGACAAGATCCGAGTCGGAGTGTTTACCCTGTGCAAGCGCTTGGTGCAGCGCGTACCGGAGCCGCACACACAGGAGCTGTTGGTGCTCAGCTGCCAGTGCCTCTCGACCATGTTCCAGAACGACGAGGTTGTGGTGGCCGCACGTGCGGTCAGCCTGCTCGACGACATGGAGAGTGTTCTGGAGACCGTCGCCATTGCCGCGCCCACGGGATCTGACGTCTCGCTCGACGCCATGGCCGTGCTGGTCGACATGATGAGTACCTACTTCCAATGGAGTGCGTCTCGGGAGGATGCAGCCATGGGCAGCAAGGACTGGCTGATTGATCTGGCCGTCTACGTGGTCGTGGGTGCTGTGGAATTCGACGTGGCCACGGCGGATCTCCATCCATCACTCGCCGTGTTGCGCCGGGCCTGTGCTGCGTCTGCATCCCGATCTCATATCGCTCAGCACACGCAATTCAACGCGCTGGTCGCGACGCTTGCGCAGCTCGCGTCCGAGTCGCCACAGTATCGGCCGTATCGCACGACGGTCCAGAAGATCCAAATGCTGCTGGGCGTGGACGTCTCGGCCAAGACAACGACTGTGGCGATGCTCACGCGCAAGCGATCGGGAGTACTCACTGGCGTACCCGAGACCCGGACCAGTGAGTACTTGGTGCGGTGTCTCCATTGCTCGGAGCGCGTCACGATCCCGGGCGGTCGTGATCCGGCCACGACGGTGTGCACATCGTGCGGACGATTGGCAGCTGCCTCTCCAAAGTCCGAGTCTGCGGAGAGTCGCGTCAAAACGTCGAGTCCGCTGCGCAGGGAAAACTCGGCCGCAAGCGACGGCTCGCAGCCGTATCCGTGCGGCCACTGCAAACGCATTCTCTATGTCCCGTCGGGTATCGAGCCGTCGGAAGTCGCGTGTCCCCACTGCCGTGCATCGCCCGTGGTCACTCGAAAGAGCCCCGCTCGCTTGCTCTCGTCCCAGAGCCACGCCTCGATGGAAGACCGAGCCGACGCCGATGCGCAGCGAGCGTCCCCGCGGCTTCTTCTTCCTCGGACGACCACGCCGCCCGCGTCATTGTCCTCGAGTATTGTCGACGTCAAGGACACGAAGATGGTCACGTGCGGCCACTGCAGCAAGCACTTGATTGTCAAGAGCAGCGCCACGGCCGTCAAGTGTCCACAGTGCCAGGGCGTCTCCAAGCTCTCCACCAACACCAGTACGTTTTATGCCCTTGACGTCTCGCTAGAGAACGAATGGCTCACCTGTACTTTCTTTTCTCTTGTTTGTGAGCAGCTCAAGAAGTCATGCGGTGCCAAAACTGCAGTACGCTGCTCAGTCTGCCGGCCGGCGCCAAGGCCTACAAGTGCATGAAGTGTCTCCACACCACGCGGCTCTCATGAGACGGTGGTGAGTACGTGCTTCATTCAGGGCAGTGTTTGATATCATTTTTGTATAGCTGCGGGAGGTCGCTCCTCCCCCTGACTGATAGAAACCATGCTTCTGACCCTTGCTTATAAGCCCCCGTTGTCACAGTGCAAGTATGCAGTATACAAAAGATCACGTGGTCGAGTCCATGAGGTGCAGCAAGTCGTCGTGCTCCCGCTTGCCTTCGCCCTTGTCGTCATCGTCGGCAAACTCGTCGCGCACGGCGTCCGTCTCTTTGCGGTCGCTGCTCGCGTCGATCCAGATGGTCGGCACTTGCTTGTCGTCGTCGTCGTCGTTGGCCTTGTCGTCGGGAAACAGATTGATCTTGAAGGCGCGGCGATCGTCGCTGTCTTTGGCGGACGCGCCCAGCAAATCGGCCAGCAAGTTGAGCCCGTCGCTGGCCGTGGCCTTGAACGACTTGTGCGGTTTGCTCTCGCGTGATGAACCCTTGGCGCCAGCCATGAGCTCTCGCGCACTCGACTTGAGCAGTCCCTTGGCGTCGGCCTCGTACATGTTACCGCCCAGTGGCGACACGCGGTCCAGCGTGTCGGGCGCGGCGACCGCGTCTTCGGCCGTGGCGATCGCAAACTTGGTCTCATCGTCCAGTGCGCCATCGTCGTCAAAGTACCGCACCGTCCCGGGCACGCGTCCGCCGGACGCCGTGGGCCCGTCGTACTTAATGGCGAGCGTGCCGTCCATGCCCTGGATGCCGTTCTGCAGAAAGAGCGAGACCTTGATGCGCGTGTCCTGGAAGAAGCGGCCTAGCAATTGCTTGAGAAGGAACCACTCGGCCGCGCTGAGCGCGCCAAACGTCTGCGACGTGAGCAGGATGGTCTCGTCCAGCAGGCGCGTGACCTCGGCGCTGTCGATGAGTGCCTTGGTGCTCACCAAGTGGTTCATGGTGACTTGCAGGAGCTCGTCGGCCGAGGCGCACGAGAGCAACTGGAACTTAAAGCCCATGCGCATGAGATCGTAGAGCTTGTCCATGCTCGTGGCGTTGAGCCGCATGATGGACGAGTGCGCGAGCCGGTCAAAGATCTGGCGCGTCGCGGCGTTCGTGTACATGTGGTGGGGCTTGAAGAGCTCTTGCATGAAAGTGGCATTGTGCATGGTCTGCAAAATGTCTTCGAGCACTTTGGAGCTCTTGTCGCGCGGAATGTTCTGCGCCTTGAGCCGCTGGTCCAGCACGTACACCATCTCGGCGCCCATGTTGATGACCAGCATGGGCATCGCCAGCAACGCGCCGTGGGCCATGGTGGCGGCTCGTGTGATGGAAATGGAGATCTTGGCGGGCGTGTCCTTTCGGGAGTCGCTACCGGTAGAAAACCGGTTTGGAACCGGTCGGATCTTCTCTAGACAGTATACGTGTATCCGGATACTAATGCTAATCCGGATAATGTGATGTGGCATCATTCCGACCGCCGGCCAAGGCAGTGGGACTATGGCGATGGTTGCATATCCAGAAAATGGAGCTGAAAGAGTGAAGATTAATAGCAGTAATCTACGATACTGTCATGCCGTATCGAAAAGCTGCAACAGATCATTTGCTTCGTCGTTGGTGCCATTGGCGACGCTTTTCGATTGTGCTACAACGTCCCACTCGACTCGCAGCGCGTCCATTTCCTTGCAGTCACGTTGCGCGTCAATCCAAAGCGTGGGGACATCGTCATCCTCTTTATCTTCCTTGGCGTCATCAAACAGCGTCCACTTCCATGTCGATGTTGCGTCGCCATCTCCATTCCCTTTGAAGGGTGACGCCGCACCCAGCAGATCGGCGAGCAAGTCCAGGGCGTCACTTGCTGAGGCCTTGAACTGTCGGGGTGATGAGAATGATGGGCATTTCTCCTGGACCTTTCGAGCGTGAGTCGCGCAGTTTCGCCGCTTGGCGTCTGCGATGATCGACGCGATCGACTGCGTCGCGCCTCGGTCTTCGTGGGCATGGCGACCACCCAACGTACTGTACGGGTATCGGTCACGTGTCGACGCCGTTGTTGGAATACCGGCGAGGACAAAGGACTCTTGGTCAACAACTTCTCTGCCGCCATCTCCATAGTAACGCACAGTGGCAGTCCGTCGGCCAGTGGGGACCTCATCATCGGACGCCGCTCGCTTCCCCTCTGCGTGGGGAGATGTCCACGAGCGTTGCTTTGTGTTGAGATCCTGGAGGAAATGACAGAGAAATTGCTTGAGCAAGAAGCAGTCGCCCGCACGCAGATCGCTGGACGCCTACCAACGTTGGAGAAGAAAGAATCAACAAATCTCGCCAGCAAAAACCAACGATAATTGGCATCCCTACGCACCTCGTGAGTCCGCAGGATCGTCTCATCCACGAGACATCCAACGTCGCCATCGTCACCACCTTCGTCGACGTGGGCGTCCATCTCGGCCATGCGTTTGGTCGCGTCCAAATGGTTGAGCGTCACGCCCAGCAGCGCGTCATTGTCTGTACCACACGCCAACAGTTGGCGCTTGAAGCCCATGCGGATAGCATCGTAGAGGATATCCATGGCGTGTGCGTTCACGCATAGCGACGGTGGTGCGTTTGCGAGCCGACCAAACAGCGCGCGCGTTGCGAACGCCGACGGTTGGTGTTGGAATGTTGGCGTTTGCTGGAACAACGCGGAAATAAACGTGCGGTCGTGGAGCGCGCGCAGCAGCGCACGGAGCTCTCGGAGACGACGAGCGTGATGTGTCGTCTTCTTGGCACGCAGCTGCTGATCCAACACGAAGACCATCTCGCTCCCCATGTTGAGCACGAGCAGCGGCATCACAAGCGCCGCCATGTTGTGCGCCTAGTGACGAGGTAGATTGGATCTTGAAGGGACCCATGCCAACGAGGTCGTATAGCCGGATATGTGTATACTCTGGATTGACCTTGTTGACAGCATGTCGGGTTACAACGGCCGGATAAATATGCAAGTTAGTATACAGATATGTTGCCATTTGTGTATACTAGTCGATGGCGATGGATGCGGAAAACGCCCATCAAAGAGAGAGAGAGAGAGCACTGATGTAGTAGGATGAAATAGAATAAGAATCAATAAGAAATCGCCTCATTGACGCTCCACTCGCGTTCTCTCACGTGCTCCAAAAGCGGCTCCGCCACCAGCTCTTGGGCTTGGCCAGCAGTCGCTGCTTGTCGCTCTCCAACTTGGCCAACGCCTGCGTGGCAAACCCTTGCGAGTCGTTGGTGCGCGTCGCGCACGTCGGCCAAAAGCCACAAGTCACACAAAAGTCCTGTCCGGCATGCGAGAGCTGGAAGCCGCACGCGGGGCAGTAGCCATCTACGGTTTTGCTAGCTTTCGTGGACGCATCAAGGCGTCTTGGTTTGGGCACGTTGGCAAGGTTCTGGTCAAACGCCTCGAGGAACGCGCGGAAGAAAAAGAGGTGTTCCTTGTCGCGCACAAGCACGCCGTGGGCGACCATGGCGTCTTTCTGGGCTGCGTCGAACTCTGCGGCTGTGCAGTAGTTCTCAAAGTGGCCCAGCCGCAGTGCTGTCGTGCCAGCGCCCTGCTCGATTGGCTGCTTCCAGCGCCACTGCGAAAACGCCTCGGGAAACGCATGCCGCATCAGGAGCTTGCCGTATTCGACGCCGGGGCCGTCCACGGGTACGGGCGTACGCTCGCCGACGAGATCTTTCTTGTTGGCGATCTTTTTGGCAAACGCCAACACGCGTGGGTCGAGAAACGGAGCAATGACGTCCATGCCAAACGCGCGCGCGAGCGTCGGCGCAGTGAAACCCATGACGTCCATGATCTGGTCTCGGTACGCGAGCATTTTGGGCTCGTCCATGGCCGCGTAGAAACTGTAGCCACAGAAGATTTCATCGGCGCCGTCCCCCGTGACGATTTGGCGGACGCCCTGGCGCGATGCAGCCTCCAACGTGGCGTATATCACAAGGCTATTGCGCAGTTCCATGGGGTCGCAGGTCACGAGCAGTTTCGCGACCTGGGTTGCATTCCGGAGCAGCTCGTCGAGTGACGGCTTGAGAATATGCTGCTGTTGGATCGAACGGTCTTTCAAGCGACCAAAAATCTCCTTCGCGTACTCTGCGTCTTGGGCCTGCTTGTCGGCCTGGACCGTGAAGGCGTGCTTGAACGAGAGGATTGGTTTGGCAGCACCGCTCTTGTCAAGCGAGATCGCACCATCTCCGTGCTCGCTACTCTGCCACGGTTGTGCGCTGGCCTCGGCGAGGATGGACGTGTCGAGTCCGCCGCTCAGTGCGATCGCGTCAATACCGCCCGGATACGGCAGTGTCCATCCTTGGAGGACCTTTTGCAGCAGTTCCCGAAATTCCTTGGCGATCTTCGGTGGTGGATCGCGGAGGTAATCCGTACATAGCGAGAGCTGCTGGCACTTGACGACGCGTGTGAGATACGTGAGATCCTTGGTGTAATGGTACAGGATCTGCTCGCTCGAGTACATGCGTTCGTGAGACGGAGCGATGGTGATCCGAGGGAGAACCCAGGTCTTCCAGGCGTCCGGGAGGATCTCGGTGAGTTTGTCCTTGGAGACCTGGCCCAGAGCCTCGGTCATCTGGGCGGCGAGGAGTTCGTGGAGTTCCTCGTCGTGGTCGCACTCCATGGGCACGGGAGGAGACGCGACCTCCTCCTCCTCCTCCTCCCCTTCCTCCTCCCTCTCCACCTCCGCTTCCTTTTCGTTCTCCTCCCGCTCGGGGATCCCTTCGAGCGGGAACACTAGCGCACAGCGAAATGCGAGCCATGGACCATAGACCGGGTGGAGACAGATCTGAGACGGCTGTTTCACCGGAACGAAGAACATTTCCATGGGTTAGACCGGGACTAAACAAAGGAAAGGTTCTATAGGATCCATTATCAAACGCACCGGGCAGCGTGTAACAGCACGGGCGGCGACCGCCATCTTCTGCGCGAGGATCATCTTGCCTGGTTCGGTGTCGGCGACCCAGTACGTCTAACCATTCGCCCAACAAAATAATCAGCATCACCCAACAGATCCGGCGCTTTTCCAACAAAATTACACACCTGGAGGGGGGCAGGTACTTGTTCGGCCTCACACGTGGCAAGCACGCGCTCAACGCTCTGCTTGACGTAGCGATCAATGGGGTCGGCGAGCACGCGTCCTTCGCGGTCAATCTCTACTTTAACATGCTGCAAGAACGGTTCCCATAGCGCACGCGAGTTGCCGACAAGTACGAGCAGATGCGATGGCAGCTGAGATAGCGCTGGTGTTGCTACTGCTGGTGTTGCTACTGCTGGTGTTGCTACTGCTGGCGTTGCTGCGGTTGGTGTTGTTGGTGTTGGTGTTGGGGATGTTGTTGGTGATGTTGGCGTTGGAGTGGGGGATGTTGGCGTTGGTGTTTCAGTTTGTTCTTCTTCCATTGATTTGGCTGGAAGCGTCGGCACTGGCAGCATGAACTGCGAGAAGTCCGACGCCGCTGTCGCGTCCTGCGCTAAGAATGCGTTGTACCGCTCGAGCGTCAGCGGGATGACGATATCCAGGCCGCTACGTGTCCACACATACGTGCACCGCAATAAAGAGCGTTAGACTTACGACAGGCGAGAGAGTGACCAAGTTATTAGCACGCACGCAGGCTTGAGCGACCGACGCAGGAATGCGACCGCGCGCTTCGACGGCGTCGCCATAGGTCGTGCAAAGATGTAATAACTCGAGTTGGGTTGCTTTGGTTTACGAGGAACGTCAGTCACTTCAGATTCGATTCAACAAATCCATTGGATTCCGGCACTGAATCAGAATTTGCGGAAGTGCAACCTTACCTACTGATATAAAGAGACCCAAATGTGTACCCATGTCTAATAAGCTAACCCAAACCAAAACGCTAAGAGGCTAGACCAGAGCTTGGTTCTCGCCCTCTTGAATCTGCTGCTTGCGCTTCTTGCGCATGTTGTTGAGCGCCGTGCTCCACGCAATCTCCTTCTTGCGCTTGCGGCCGTCGGGCGCCGGCACGTAGAAGGGGAGATGGTCCTCCAGCTCTGCAAATACGGCCGCTGCCTCGCGAGGCGTGAAGTCAGGTCTCCACATGCCGTTGGTCTTGGCCATGGTCTCGATTGGCTGCATGGCGCAGCGCAAATCCGAGAGGCGACGGTTCATGGCCTTGACCGCCACTTGCTTGGCCGTGATGCTTCGGAACGGTGGGTAACCACGCGCGGCGTCGCCGCAGCACCAGCGTTCCCACGCGACGGCGACGGTATCCTTGGTTGGGACCTCAAAGTCTTCCGGCACACGGATAAAGTCAGCACGGGCCACACCAGTGGGCTGCGCACTGGTGTGTGACAATGGTGGCTCGATATGCGAAGGAGTTGGCGATGGCATTGGTAGCGGCACTGGTTCCTGGCTGCGGGATGGTTTCTGTGTGATGACGGCTGATGGCGTCGACTTGCTCTTGCTCGTGTTGAAGCATTGCTTGAGAGGAGCCATACCAGCTCGGGGGTGGGCAAAAACTCGTGGTGATGGCGGGTTATGCGCTGGACTCGGTGCTGGCTTTTGCGTTGCTTTTGGCTCTTGCACTCGCACGGCTTCTCGTACCAAGACGACGGGTGGCGACGGCTTGCTCTTGCTCGTGGGCTGCTTCTTGGGAGCGATAGGCGCCGTCGTCAAACGCTTGACCGTAATTTGAGCGATCGCAGGTGGCCGAGATGGAAGACGCGTAAGCGCTGGTGATGGTAGCGGCCGGACCACCGTTGAAGGGCGGATACCGCAACTCAGCGCGTCTTCAAACGCATCCAGCGAGAGCGGCGTCGGTTGGCGACGGTCCGATCTTTCGCTGGTGGTGCTCCCACTCCCACTCGACTCTTGCGACGTCTCAATCTCCGTACGCCCATCTTGACCCTCCACATCGGCCGATTTTGCATCCTCTTCTGCCTCTTCTTCCTCTTCGTCCACTTCTTCGTCTTCCTCCTCGTCTTCTTCCTCGGATTCGGATTCCGACTCAGATTCGGAACTGGATTCGGACTCGGACTCGACCACCGCTGGCGCCTTGTTCTTTGCATCTTCCTTTGCCGACGCACTCTCTTCTACCATCAGCGCGGCGTCCTCCTCCACTCCTTGTTCGGTCGCCCTATCCTCCGTTGCCGACTCGTTCTCCTCAGTCGCCAGCGCCGCGCTCGCCTTCTCCTCCTCCTCCACTGCTGACTCGTTCTCCTCCATCACCAACGCGACGCTCTTCGCCACCACTTGGACCATTTCCTCTTGCGGTGCCTTGACCACAAGCAGCGCGCCGCGCGCCGTCAGCTCGCGCACCACGTTCGCCGCCAGCGTTGGCGCCATTGCCGCGACCGTGCGCCGCAGCGCACGCAGCTCCGCTTCCAACTCCGCGACGCGTGTCTCCACCTTCATCGTTGGTTTTCCCACCTCCTTCTTCTTGCTGTTGTTGGATGTGTTCTTGGCGACACCAGTTCGGTTCTGTTGGTCGATTTCAAAGTTGCCGCCACTTTGCCGCCCCCATTTTTTTTTCTCATGTCAGCAACTTCAATCTTTGCAAGTGTATAGAAGCGTATACCATTATCCGGCTATACGGATTGCTGTGTAGTGTCCCTTCAAGATCCACCACAGCCCACCATGCCAACATAGGGGAGCTCGCTGCTGCTCGTGCTCAGCATGGGAGCGAGATAAGTCTTCGTGTAGGACCAGCAGTTGCGCGACAAGGAGGTGACGCCTCACATCTCCGAGCGCTTCGTGCGCTGCTGCGCGTGCTCCACGATCGCACGTTTATCTCCCCGGCGCTTGCCAACTTTCCCACACCAACCGTTGGCGTTCGCGATGCGTATGCTGATTGATCGGCCCCCAAACGCGCCGCCGTCGCTTGCGTGAACGCGTGCACCCACGAATATAGTGTACGATGCTATTTGCTCGATCTTCAAGCGACATATGTTGGTGTGTGGCACAGACAATGACGCGTGGCGCTCAACCAAACGCATGGTTAAGACGGGCGGCCGCGCGATCGACAGTGATGGGAACGATGGCGATGGCAACCCTGGAAAGGCTCGTGGATGAGATGATCCTGCGACTCATGAGGTACGTAGGAATGCCAGCATTCGTTGGGTCTTATTGGCGCAGATTTGTTGACTGTTTCTTCCCCAATGTTGGCAGGCGTACAGCGAGTTGCGTGCAGGCGACTGCTTCCTGCTCAAGCAAATCTCTTTGCTGCAGCTTTTGAATTATGCGTGAAGGCAGTGAGATGACAATGAACTTGCGTATTGTGCACACTATGGTGACGAAGCAGCTTTGATGATATACCCATTCCCACTCGACTTTGTCCGACGGCTCAACCAGGCGTGGGCGTCGTGAAGTCGAACTGAAAGGTGAAGTCGACGCCTACACACAAGCCAAAGCCGTTTCAGCACAGCACCATAGGAAGTATACATCCACCATGAAGAAACCCATCAAAGTGGGCGATCGGGAACACGAAAAACACCGACAACCACGGCACGAGTTTGCCCTGCAGCGACCACGCGTGGGTCTCCAGTACGAACGCCATTAGCGTCAGCACCGACAGCTTCAAGCGGTACTGCAGTGCCACACCCATGATGATGAGCGTTAGTGCCTGGAGCGATGTGTACAGCGCGACACTGGCGGTCGCCGCCCTGAGCTTGTCGGGGTTACCATAGAAGATACGTAATCGCGGATTGAACAGTGCCGACGCGAACTGCGTGGCGACGGCGAGGTAAATCGCATTGACCAACGGCACGGCGACTTCGATGTACTCGACGAGCAGAATCGTTTCGGCTGTGTGTAGCAGTTCGAGGGCCTGTGTGTTGGTGACTTTGACTTGATCATCGTCTGTTGGCGCCACGGTCCTGGTGACAGACTGCGCGCTTGAACCGCGTTGTCCCATGATTTGCTTGGCCGCCAATGACGGAAAGACCACGGCGGTGCGGTTGGTAAAATCGCTGAGCTCGCTGTCGCCTTGAATCACAGGCTTGGAAGCCTCGTTCACAAGACGTGGGAGCGCCGAGCTATGGGCCATGAACCTCCTCACGGCGTATAGGCCTTGCAGCACATCAATGCCAATGAGCAGTGCCGTCGGGAGTGGCGAGGGAGTAGTCTGCATGATGATCAACTGGTACATGGACGAGCAAATCTCCACCGACGTGACGTCGCTGAGATTGGCGTGTCTCCGCCATGGTTTGTAAGTTATCATCCTTGACCCCTCGAGGATCCGTCTGAGGCTCTTGTGTACTATTGTAGTATTTGTGGGGATTTCATTGGCAACTGACTGGCGCCATCACCAACTTAGCCCACTCACAACAAGGAGATCAACGCAACGACTTGTCGTTTTACATACGTCCTCTAGAAATACACCCACTTACCAGGCTCTGGTCTCAGAGTTACTCGCTACTATCTACACAGTATAGACATGCGGCTTAGACTACGCTCCTCGTGTGTGGGTCAACACTGAGTGTCTCCTTGAGCTCCGGGTTCCTGTCCGCGAGGTGGTCCACGGCCGACACGAGACTCTCACGCTCTTCTGCGTCGATCGTCTCACCTACAAGCTCGGCGACAATGCGGGTAACGACCGTATCGCACGTGACGTTGGCGACAGTCTGGAAGCGGTCAAGGAACCAGTCGGTTGCGACAATGTACGCAAACGTGGACGGTAATTTGACGCTCGGGAAGACACTTGCCCAGATCGTCATGGTCATGACAATACCCGAGGCTGGCACGGGCCCGGCACCAACCGAGCCAATGGTCGACACGATTATAATGAGGAAATACTCGACGCTGCCCACGATATTGCCGATGCCCTCGGTCTCGGCCATGAACACGATCGCGATCGGGTACACTAGTGCACCGCCGTCCATGCCAATGGTCGCACCGAGCGAGAGTACGAACCGCGAGAGCGTCGTCGTGATCTTGCGCGTCGCGTCCATGCAGTCCATTACGACCGGCAGTGTCGCCATGGACGACGCAGAGCCAAACGCAAAGATCAACGCACGAGACATTTTCGAGAGCCACACGTACGGGTTCTCATGGCGGACGAAGACCTTGAGCCAAATCGGGTAGAACACGAGCGCATGAAATGACAGCGAGCACAGTGAACAGAGCACGTAGAGCCCGACGTCGGTCACGAGCACGCCCAGGTCTTTCTGTTGCGCGATCGCCGCTGCAAGCAGCGAGATGATGGCGATCGGCGTGCACGCGATGACCCACTTGATCATGGACATGAAGACGTCGTTAATCTCCCGGAAGAAACTGGCG
>JAADWA010000671.1:0-17547 GCA_023335935.1 Pythium phragmiticola
CCCCCCCCCCCTCCCCCCCCTTCACACAGCAGTCATTTCGCTGGAACCATGCGCGTGCTGACCGCGACCACTATCCCGCTGCCTGCAGTAGCTGCCGTTCTCGGTGGTACGCTGCTCGCCGTGTTGCTGCTGCGTCCGTCTCCGTCGGTCAAGAAATCCCGCGCCATCCACACGCTGAAGACAAGGAAACCGATCGTCGGTGACTTGTTCGAAATATTAAAAAACGCCCACGTGCGCCACGGCTGGTTCGCGACGCAGTGCGAGCAACTCGGGTACGAGCCGTATCTGCTCACACTTCCCTTCACGCCGTCCATGGTCGTGCTGTCCAAACCAGCGGATGTCCAGGCCATCCTCACGACGCAGTTTGACCAGTTTGTCAAGGGTCCTTTCATCAGCGACGTCTTGCGCGACTTCGTCGGTGAAGGGCTGCTGTCGAGTGACGGCGACCAGTGGTACCACCAGCGCAAGACGGCAGCCAAGTTCTTTTCGGCCAAAACACTGCGCAACATGATGATGCACGCAATGCACAAGAGCATGGACAAGGTGTACGAGGCACTGGACGCCAAGTGTGCCGCGGACGAGCCAGTAGACTTGACGCTCTTGTTCCACCAGCTCACGCTGCAGACGTTCACAGAGGTCGGTGTCGGTGTCGAGTTTCCAGTGATCGGCAAGGACAAGCCCTTGCCGTTTGAAGCCGCGATGGATGCGACAGCACCGCTGATTGCGCTACGCGCGGTAGTGCCCACGTTTGTGTGGAAACTCCAGCGGTGGCTCAACATTGGCAAGGAGGCGCAGCTCGCAAAATCGTCCAACCTCATGCGCGAGAGTGCTCGCGCATTGGTTGAGGAAGGGCTACAGCGACTCAACCAAAAGCCGTCGCCAGAGAACGACGCGACGGTCCGCAGTGCGATTGATCTCTTTGTCGAGCACAGCGATCCTGACAAAGTCGGGCTGCGTCCGCAAGATCTCGTCGACTTCATGCTGACGTTTGTGGTGGCGGCGCGGGACACGACGGCGCTCACGCTCGCGTGGTTTTTCTACGCCGTGCATAAACACACCGAGGTGGAGGCCAAGCTGCGTCAGGAGCTTGGCGCCAAGCTGCCGTCCTTGGGCATCACGGACAAGAGTGATTACATCACTACGGACCACGTCAAACACCTCGTGTACTTGGAAGCGACCATCAAGGAGACGCTGCGCCTGTACCCGGCGGGGCCATTCAACGTTCGGCAGGCGGTCGAAGATACGTTTGTGAATGGGGACCTGTTTCTCAAGAAGGATCAAGTGGTCGCAATCCCGATCTACGCAATGGCTCGTAATGTCAATGTGTGGGGTCCCGATGCGAACGATTTCAAGCCCGAGCGGTGGATTGATGGCGAAACGGGCAAGCTCCTGCCGCAGCCGGCAGACCGATTCGTTAGCTTTAGCTCCGGCCCGCGCATGTGTATCGGCATGAAGCTCGCGATGACGAGTCTGCGCGTCGCCACGGCCAATTTGTTGTACCGCTTCAAGTTCGAGATTGATCCACGCAACGACGGTAGCTACGTCAACTCGGCCGCGCTCGCGATGAAGCACAACCTGTTGGCCAAGGTTGAGCGCGTCTGAATGGGAGATGTTATGAAGAGTGGGCGTGAGGATGAGATGGAAGATTGGTGGCTAGAGTTGAGATGAGATGAGATCAAGGTGAGGTTTACTACTGGAGAGTATGTCCGTAGCCGTGGAGTAGCCTCTTGAGTCCCGACTCGATCGTGGCCGTGTGGGGCCGGACGCTTGTGTGGTGGCCTTGTGCACTTGCTTGAATGTCGATCGCGACGTTGGCGCACTGTTATTGCCAGACTCGGACTCGCACCGTTTCTGCGGCGCACGGTGCTATAACGTGGTCGGAGTCTTTGGCTACTGTCGCCAACAACCTGACTTGTCACGCAATTTTGAGGCCGAGGTCCTCGGCATTGTAGTTGTGTCTTCTGGGCACATGGCGAGAATGAAGCAACAACACATCTGATTGGGTTCATTTCGAGTCGGAGGGTCGCTTGATTGATGGAAATGCTCCCTCCATCAAGCGATTTGAACCAATAAAAAGCTGAACGACACATGTCACATCCCCTGTTGTGGCCACCCTGATTGGCGGATCAATACCACGATCATTCCAGGATACTGTGCAGCCGATCCTCTATGTACATGTAGTGATATCTGTGATACACGAATGCCAAACGCATAAGTCATTTCGGTTTGTGCCAGATACAAGACGCAAGCTTCCCAATTAATTGCTTCCGAGATGCAGATGCCCGATCTGAATACCGAGGCGTCCGCCGCACTCGTGGTCGGTGGAGCCATTGCTATCGGCTTGACCCTCGCGCTGCGCGCAAGCTCGAAAGAGAAGGAGACGCATGGGCCCGATAAAAGGCCTCTCCGACCGATCCACGTGCTCAAGAACAACAGCCGGATCATCGGAGATCTCATCGAACGCGTGGAGCACGGACAGCGGCTATACGACTGGCTGCTCGAGAAGACGCTGCTCTACAACAGCGAGCCGTGGGTGATCAAGATCCCCGGACAGGCCGATATGATCATAGTTACGACACCCGAGGCCGTGGAAGAAATCACGATTCGGCAGTTTGCATTATTCGGCAAGGGCGACTTCCAGAACGAGCGCATTCTCGACATGTTTGGCGCTGGGCTCGTGGCCTCGGACGGCGCGCACTGGCTCCACCAGCGCCAGGCCGCCGCCAAGTTCTTCACGGCCGGCGCGTTGCGGACCATGATGACGGAGAGTATTCACCGCAATGTGAATAGAGTGTGTGCGGTCATCGACAAGAGCATCGCGGACCGAGGCACGCTCGTGGATCTCACGCAGCTCTTCCACGAGTTCACGCTCGAGACGTTTGTTCAGATCGGCTTGGGCGTCAACTTGAACTGCATTGGCGCCGCCACGCGCCACCCGTTCCAGAAGGCGCTCGATGTAATCGCCCCCATCACGTCGCGGCGCTTCCGGCTGCCGGGGTTTGTCTGGAAGACTGAGCGCTGGCTCAACGTTGGCCAAGAGGCCGAGTTGGCCAAACACAAACAGATTCTCCACGACTGGCTCCACGGCGTGCTCGAGAAGAGCCTTGAGAATGCCCGTACGGCGAAAACGACGCACGCCGCCCACGACAAGGTGGTGAAAAATGTGGTCGAACTGTTTGTGGACCACAGTGACGGTGGCGCGGATGGACTCCGGCCAGACGATCTCATGGGCTTCATCCTGACGTTTGTGATCGCTGCGCGGGACACGACAGCCAATACACTGTGCTGGATGTTGTATGCTATGAGCAAGAACCCACGCGTCGAGCAGCGGCTTCGCACTGAGATGGCTGCTGCTTTCGGTAGTGATCACGAACTCGCGCTGCTGACCATGGACCACATCAAGGGCCTCACGTACTTGGAGGCGACCATCAAAGAAACGGTGCGACTGTATCCCGGTGGTCCCTTCACTGCGCGCCAAGCCAACGAGACGACCGTGCTGTGCGGCGAGACGCTGGTCCGCAAGGGCCAGATTGTGGGCACGTGCGCGTGGTCGATGGCTCGCAATCCGCTTGTGTGGGGCCCCGACGCCGCCGAGTTCAAGCCCGAGCGGTGGATCGATCCCACCACCGGCGCGCTGCTCCATGTGCCGCAGACCAAGTTCTACAGCTTTAGCGCGGGGCCCCGCACGTGCATTGGCATGAACTTGGCCAAGCTCGAGATGCGCATCGTGCTGGCCAGCTTATTGTACCGCTACGAGTTCAAGATCGACCCGATCAACGACGGCAGCTACGAGGTCGCACCGACACTCAATATGAAGCGACCGCTGCTGGCCAAGGCGATGCGCGTGCGCGGAGGGCATGCCCACACTGAGTAGGTTGATAGTATCGAATACTCCGTCGTACAGCACGGTATCTGCACATGAGAAGAAGGTACGCCGTTCAAGTCGCTGCTTCCCGTTCCATGGCGTCTACACTCTCTTTGCCTTGGCCTTTACTGACTGCCCGACGTTACAGACCCAAGAACCCAGCACAGGAAGGTTCTTGGGTGCGCGATTTGTATTGTGCGTGAACCCAAAGAAGTGTGAATCCTCAACCCACATAAACAGAGATTTAGGTGCTTTCCATTTCTGAAGAAGTGGCCAGTTCCTTCTCCGCGTCATTCGTCATTTCAGCTTTACCAGCGCACGCCGCGGGCTTTTTGCTTTGTTTTGGCCCTGACATACCAGCACTTGACATCGTTTACTCTTGTGAAGACCACGATGATCGTACTGCCACCATCGTTTGAAGATAACGCCACAGTGCTGCTCGCCACGGCCGGTGCCCTCGTCGCTGGTCTACTGTATCTGTACGCGACGACCCAGAAGTCCGGACCTACACGCATGAAGCTGCGCAAGATTCTCCGCCCTCGGGACACGCTGCCAGTGTTGGGCAACGCGGTCTCGTTCTACCGAAACCGCCACGACATTCGCGCGTGGCTCGTCGAGCAATCTCTGGAATTCAAGGGCGAGCCCTGGAAGCGCAAGATCCCGGGCCAGCCCGATATTATCATGTTCTCGTGGCCCGAGGCCATGGAGGAGATCACGACGACGCAATTCGACAAGTTCGAAAAAGGGTCGTTTCAAATCGACATCATTTCGACGCTGTTTGGCCGCGGCGTCGTCGCGTCGGACGGCGATCGGTGGGCCCACCAGCGCAAGGCCGGTGTCAAGTTCTTCTCGGCGCGATCACTGCGTACGCTCATGCACACGAGCCTCCATAAGAACCTGGAGCAGTTGTGCGACGTGCTGGACGCGGGTCAGCGAGCCAGAGAGCTGGTCGATCTCCGCAAACTGTTCCAGGAGCTCACGCTACAGACGTTTGTCGAGATGGGGCTCGGTGTAGAGCTCAACTGGATCGGCTCCAAGGAGCCGCACGAGTTCCAGAAGTCTCTCGATGAAGTGTCTCGTCTCGTGATCTTCCGATTCCGCCAGCCAATGTGGTACTGGAAACTGCTGCGCTGGCTCAACATTGGTGACGAGGCCACGATCACGCACCACTCGGCGATCGTCCGCAAATGGCTCCAAGAGGTGATCGTCAAGGGTCTCGCAGCGACAAACAGCCACCAACAGAGAAAGGCCCAACACGACGGCGCTGGGGAAGACTATAGGAAGAGCATCCTCGAACTGTTTGTCGAGCACAGCCACGAAAGCAAGGACGGCCTCCGTGCCGAGGACCTGGCCGACTTTTTGCTCACGTTTGTGGTTGGTGCGCGCGACACCACGTCGGCGACGCTCGCGTGGTTGTTCTACGCCATCGGCAAGCATGCGCACGTTGAGCAAAAGATCCGTGACGAACTACAGCACCACTTTCCGGAGCTCGTGGGTCGCAGGGACGTGCTGCTGTCGACCGACCAGATCAAGCAGCTCACGTATCTCGAGGCGACGATCCGCGAGACGCTGCGGCTCTACCCGGCCGCCCCATTGACCGCCAAGTTTGTTCTGGAAGACACGATCGTTTGCGGCAACATCCCACTGCGCAAGGGACAGCTCTGTGTCCTCGATGTCTACGCGATGGCGCGCAATCCGGATGTGTGGGGTGAAGACGCTGCGCAGTTCAAGCCCGAGCGATGGATCGACTCCGCCAGCGGCGGACAGCTGCGCCAGTTCCCAGCGTCCAAGTTCTTCACCTTTGGCGCTGGCCCACGCGCATGCATCGGCATGTCGCTGGCGTACTTGGAGCTTCGGTCGGTCTCTGCTAACCTCTTGAAACGCTACCGGTTTGAGCTGGACGCGGCCAACGATGGCAGCTCTCCACCAGGCTTCAACCTACTGATGAGGCACTCACTGCTCGCTAAGGTCACCTCCACGGCGAAGTGAAATCGAAACACGTGACAAATGCTGGGCGGTCTTATTTTACGGTGATGCTTTTGGAGATTCGTGCCAAAGCTCACTGTACATTCGAAATCGAAGCTTGAGTCAAGTTTCAGAAATAACATTGTGCTGATCGCGATTCTCATAAATTACTACTATGGTCAATATGGTTCTTGATGATGGGCCACACCACCGATTATGGCATCGCGGGCCAATCATTTTACCCAATCAGAACACATGAATGGCATGACGCGGCGAAGTTGATTAGCCGATCAAGGGGGATTAACAGGGCCTCAGACTCCTCCACCACCGGGAACAAAGTCGCCAAGACTCGGAAGCCCCATTCTGCAAGTTGCTTCCGCCGTCCCAAAAGGTGAGTTGATTATCCCCTCTCCTCTCCCCTCCTCTCCTCTTGCTCGTCCGCTCCGCTCCGGTCGCGCCCCCGCCCCGCGTGCGCTGATCCCCTCCTCTCCGTGTGCGCCAGAGCGAGTCCTCAGATCTACCACGAGAATAAGATGCAGAGTATGATGTGGATGCGGCTCGCGCTCGTGGCCACAATGGCTTTGGGCTGCGCAGGGGAGATGGCCACGATGGCGCCAGCGGCAGCGGAGGATCTCGAGGCGAATATCGTGGAAGTGGCTTGTGAGGCTGATGATTCTGGCGTGTGCACTGCGCAGATCAGCGACACGTTCCAGTCCCAGACAGCAACCATGTTCCGCACTCGTCAGGTCGCGTACCAGTTTGTCGCCAAGCAGCAGGCCGAGGGTGCCGGCGCCACTGTGCGCCGCTCGCTCGGCTCGTACAAGCTCCGCAACTTGGACCCGTTCCTCATGCTCGACGAGTTCAATGTCGGTCTCCCCGGCGGCTTCCCGGACCACCCGCACCGTGGTTTTGAGACGGTCACGTACGTGCTGCCGACCTCCAAGGGCCACATGCTTCACGAAGATTTCCTGGGTAACAAGGGCGATCTTCGCCCGGGAGACCTCCAGTGGATGACCCCCGGACGTGGTATCCTCCACGCCGAGATGCCGGCGACGGCGGATCCCGCCCACGGCCTCCAGCTCTGGATCAACTTGCCCAAGTCCCGCAAGATCATGGAGCCGCGTTACCAGGAGATTAACCGCGACACCGTGCCGCACGTCTTCAACGAGGACAACACCGTGGAGGCGATTCTGTTCGCCGGTGAGGCATTCGGCAAGAAGGGTCCGATTGAGCCCGTGGCGCCCATCACGTACATCCACTTCATCATGAAGAAGGGCTCGAAGCTCGAGTTCAAGATCCCCGAGGGCCACAACGCGTTTGTGTACTCGCTGGTCGGTGATGCCAAGATCGCCGACAAGAAGGTGACGGCCCACGAGGCCGTGGTCTTTGAAGTCGAGGGCGATGGTATCGAGGTCGAGGCCGTCGAGGCGTTCGAGTTTATCGTGATCAGCGGGCAGCCGCTGAACGAACCGGTCGTGCAGCACGGTCCCTTCGTGATGACCACGACGGAGGAGATTCGCGAGACAATCTTTGACTTCCACACGGGCAAGAACGGCTTCGAGAATGCGCCCAACTGGGAGTCGGACCTCTCGCGCCGCCGCCGCGACAGCTACTGATCGCCTCCTCCAGTGTATTAGCTGGTGACAAATGAAGCTCTCGCTTTTGTTGAATTTTACAATCTGCATTCCAACACATCCATGGTCATAAAATGCGGTCGAATGACCACGCAGTAGTAGTAATACTTGCTCGTGTACGCATACTTGACTATTGGCACGAGCGTCATGGTGAAGACCACATGAGAGTCCTGTGTGGTCTTCACGATGACGCTCCTTGGTTTCACCTCTCCAATGAAGAGTGGTCCGCCGTGGATCCATTAACTCGAATCAGAATCATGAAATGATACCGCTGGTAGGAAACTAATGTGGTTCACATTATCTGAGGCTCCGTTTCAGTGGTGGATCTTGCAGCTCGTGGATCCTTGGGCTTTGAATTGCCAAAGTGTGCCTATGAACGTGGTGTCCTTCCTTTTTTTCTTTGCGGGAAGTGACTGCAAAAGGAGGAGGAGGAGGAGGAGGAGAGGGAATGCGAGCGGATTGTTTTTCTCATTTGCGCATCCAGCGTTGTCGTGTCGCTGGACAGTCTCTTGCGGGAGTGAGCTCTCCATTTTCCACGTTCAGCTCAGGTGCGTCGACACAGAACTAGTTGGAACTACTCGTATCTGGGTCGAGTTGGAACCGACGCGTTGGCTCATGCGCGAGGCGGCGGCGACGAGTGAAGCGTACGTGTTCCTGCCTCCTTCGTACCCGTCCGCTGTGGACGCCTGCGTCTCCTCTTTCTTCCGCCCTCTCTTTTCGTCTCCACCGACATAGCAGACAAGCCTGGACGAACAACACAAACACGCACACATGGACAGCAACGTCGCTACACTGCCAGCAATCGGAGAGGGGCACTTTCTGCGGCGGCGCACGGCGAGCGGCTCGTTCCACGGGTCCTCTCGCCGTGACACGCGGAGGATGATGCGCGCGGCGTCGTTCGGATCGCTCCACCACGTCGACGAAGCGTGGTCCCACGCGCACGACCCGACGGCTGTGGGCGGAGACGATGAGAACGAGGACACGGACCCAGCCATGGATGACGTCGGCGATGACGACGACGAACTGCTCAAGGCCAAGCTGCGCGCGGCCGGTCGGGATGCCAGCGGTCGAGAGTACGACGATCCCGCCGGCGGACTGCTGCAGCCGCCCCTCCACGTACGACGGCGCCGCTTCCACAGCTCGGACGTCGCGCTGCCGACCGCTCGGTCGATGTTCCACCCGCCACGCGGTGGACCCGACAGTCCGACCATGGCATTGCGCCAATGGCTGGCGAGCACCGGCTCCGAGTTGTCGCCCGCGCAATTACGCCGCCACCGCGAGCATCGACGCGCGCAGTCGACGGACCTTACGAGCAGACAGCGTCGGCACCACGACCATGGGATGCGCCGCAGCTTTGAAGTCGGGAACCGGCCCCCGAGTTACTACCACAATGCCATTGCCGAAGAGATTTTCCGCGATGGTGGAGCCCACGATGAGGACGAGGACGAGGACGAGGACGAGGAGGGCGACCACCACCACGCCCACGACGGTTTATTATTACTCGATAGTGAGAGTGAAGTGGATCACGACGAGTCGAGCGAGACAACACGGTCACACCGTGCCGGCAGCGAAGGCTCGATCGGCTCGGCATCCAGTTACTACTCGAACACGGTTGATCACTCGTACGAGTCGAACCCGCATGACGATCCTCCGAGCGTCGAGAAGCTGCTCAACC
This sequence comes from Pythium phragmiticola, assembly GCA_023335935.1. NCBI lineage: Eukaryota > Oomycota > Peronosporomycetes > Pythiales > Pythiaceae > Pythium > Pythium phragmiticola. The sequence goes on from JAADWA010000671.1 coordinate 9,140, forward strand.
TGCAGAAACTGTACCAAGAAGGGTTCATTACGGTCACCGAGTACAAGAACCGCCGGCTGCAGCTCGTCGACGAGCTCACTGTCTCGAATGCCAATCAGAGTACGTTTTCTTTTTATTCTCCTCAACTCGGGCTGGTCCAGATTGGCGGGAAGACTCAGTTCGGTTCGTTTCTGGGGTGTTGCTATTCTGTGCAGCGATCAATCGCACGACCGACCTCATCCAGCGCGACTTGCCCGTGATCCATCGTGACCCACCGGACTTCACGGTGCTCCGGGAACGAGATGCCATCAAACACATTTTCGACTCCGAGAAGCGCAAGTGGACCTCGGCGCGGATCAAGGTCAAGATTGATCCGCAGCCGTTTGCCTGCGGCGGGCTCCGCCAAGTCTTCCACCTCCAAGATCTCAGTGTGATCCCACGGCTCGGACCCGAGGGACGACCGGTCAGTTATGTCGCGAAAATTGCGATCGACATCGATGAAGATCCCGACACGTATTTCAAGGATGTCGAGATGCAAGCGGTCGCGTCCAAATTTGCCAAGCTCTACAACAGCTACAATCCACCGCGTCGGGTCGAGTTTCTGGACGCGTGGATCTTGCAGCTCATCCCGCCGAGCAAGACGGACGAGGACGACGATAACCTCACGATGCGCGGCACGATCTGCGGTGTCGAGCCGTACATTGCCGGCGACTACCACAAGCACAACAACAATTTCGGCTACGTGAGCGAATTGGAACGCAACACGCCGCAGGCGTTTTCGCACTTCACGTACGAGGCCTCGGGCCAGCAAATGCTCATTGTCGACATTCAGGGCGTCGCGGACCATTACACGGACCCGCAAATCCACACGCGCAGTGGTAAAGAGTTTGGCAAGGGCAATCTATCGACACGGGGCTTTGAGCGGTTCCTCGAGTCGCATCGCTGCAACCCCATCTGTCGGTACCTCAAGCTCCCGCTCGGCAACGACAATGGCCATGATCTCAGTGGCACGCAGAACGGCACCAAGAATGACGGGCGGGGCACCGTGCCGGCGCAGACCTACATGAGCCAGCCACGCATCAAGCGCGTCGACTCGGAGCTGGTCCACTACTATGGCGACTCGACGGCCTTCAAAAAGTACCAGGCCAAGCACCAGCACAGCCAAGAACATGCAGGCGATGATACGGCGAGTGCGTTTGTCGCCGCCCTCAAGGACCAGCGCCACTGCGCGTCATTCTGCGGTGTCGGCCTGTGCACCATCTCGTGAAAAAAATGGGAGCGGCTCGAACGCTCCGTCTCTTCTCGCAAGTCCTATAGACAAGTTTCATCAGCTCACCTATGTACGCACATTCAGTCCCAATTACCTTTTCTTTTTTTTTATGAACTACAACTAGTAGCAAATTGTTAAGCAACTATACAAAATACACTTTCAAATTAGCGGCGATACGTCAGATTCATAAACTGCTGCGGCCACGCGAGATGCGAGAGGCTGTGGTCCACCAGTCCGATCCGCTGATTGAGCGCCTCAATGCGTCCACTGATCGACAGGTGCCGTAGCTGTTCACGGAGCGGGTTGGAGAACGTCATGTGATAGTTGGGCGCCTGCTCCGTGCCACCCACGATGGCTGCAAACGGCGGCTTGCCCACAGCAGCACCGTACGCGGCCGCGTTTTCGGCCGTGTCGAACAGCATGAGCTCTTTCAAAGTCGACTTGACGACAGTCTCCTTGAGTGCTTCATAGCCCGGGACGATCTCGACATGGTCAAACGCGTACCCCATGAAGCCGGGGAACTCGATACGAGGTAAGTCAAACTGCGGCCAGTGGGGGTTGTCAAACGGCACGAACGCGATCTGCCCGGCGTCAGGGCTCGCGCGGCGGAACGCCAGCACGTGCTCGGGCGTGGCCGTCAGCACCATATTCATCGCGCCCTTGCGGCGGTCGGCGACAAAGCGAGCGATGCGTGGATCGCGGAAGCGCACAATGTCGCAAAACATGGCCACGAAGCCGTGGTTCTCCGGTTCGATCTCGGTACAATAGTGCTCGAGAGCAGCATGCGCGTGCTCGACGTAGTGGCAGTGCGCGAGCTCGCGACCGAGCTCGTGACGCAGGGAGAGGAGGTACGACTTGATCGTGGTCGACGAGGTGATGACCGTGTCAAACTCACGGCGAAGCAGAACTTGAAAGAGCTCCTCGTGGTGGAGCGTTATGAACGCTCGCCACGATCGGTTCACGAGCTGCATGCGTGCGAGCGAGCGACCATCCAAGAACGAGGCCACGAGAGTCGAGATGCCGTCGAGCCCCGTGACGACGAGGTCGAAGCGGTCGGCGTCGGCCGCGGTCGATGGGGCTTTGGGAGTCTCGTCGCTGCTGCCTTGACTGCTCCGAGGCTGGGACGCCGGGCGAAAGAAGACGCACTCGAACATACACGCCGGGCTGGGCGCTGGGCTGGACGCTACTGGTCCCTTCTTGACGAGCTGGTGCATGCGCGAGACGCCGTGCTGGAAGCGAGAGAAGAGACCGCCATTGTCAAAGAGATCACGCGTCGCGGAAGGAGGTCGTCCGATCATAACGCGAGTGCAATCGAGCCGAGTGGTCAGTGGCTGGTGTGAACGCCTCGAGGCAAATGTTGTTGTGGAAGGAGTGAGAGATTGATATTCGCATTGACATCGATCCTTTCCTCAAGTGTTGTGTCCGGTTGGCGGCTTGTGATTGGCTGTGTGAAGAGGTATCAGCCAATCAGCAGTTGCCAACGCCGAAAGTCCACAAGCAACATGTGACATGGTCGCGCCTGACGAGGACGCGATGTGGACCTCATGGGAATCTCCTGTGCGTCCACATAGAACAATAAAGAGGAAGAAGACAACAACAGAGTGTTTACGGATGTGCAAGAAAGATCAAACATTCGAAATAGAACCCACTCAAACCCACCACACGCTTAGATACAATATGTGTCCATGAGTTCGCCCACATCCAGGGACGCGTCTTCCGCAGCAGACACCACGGACGCCGTCCACTCGGACGCCCACTGGTCCGCCAGCCGCCAAATCACTCGTCGTGAGCCCTGCGTATCCACGAGACTCTGCAAAACGTCGCGGTTCTTGACTGGGTCGCCGTCGCCGTTGCGCCAGTCGTTTTGACGCCACTTGCCCACCCACTCGGTCATGGCGCGCACGAGCAGCTGATTCCGCGTGTATATGTAGAGCACTTGGTCCCGCGCTGGGTTCTCTACGTTCGCACGTTTGGCCGCTGCCAGCGCGGCCTTGGCCGTGGCGCGGTACGCTGTGCAGTACGCGTCGAGGCACGTGTACACGATGTCCCAGGCCGAGTTGTGTGGAAACACGCATGCCACGCCGGTCTGGTGGCTCCAATTGCGCTTGCCCTGCGTCGCGCCGTCGCAAAACGCCACGAGCGTCGACCGGTGGCGAGGATCCGGGTCGCTGCGCCTGCCGTGGGTGATGTCAAAGTACTGGTCAATAAAGCGTTCGGCCTCGTGGCGGCTCGCACAGAGGCGGTACACGTGGTAGTCGTATCCTTGTGTCTCTTCGTACGCTTCAGCGATCGACGTGTACACACCCACACGACGTCCACGCGCGACTGCGTAGTACTGCGTCACGTGAGTTGGCGTCACAGGCACAGCAGGAGTGTGAGCAGTCGTGACTCGCGGCGGCGTCGACGGCAGTGACGCTTGCTTATCATCTGCTTGTTCATCGTCGACCGTGAACTCCAGTTGTCGCGGCGTGAGCTGCTGCCGATTGCGCACCACACCATTTACACGGTGCGTGTGGGAACCACCGGACGCTGAAGCCATGGATGTGTTCACAGTGGACGACGGGGTCACCGCCACGGGCGCTTGGCGAGGGGGCGTCCTCGCGAGCGTCGCCGCAGGCGAGGGCCAGTAGCCCGCAGTGGCCACGTCCTGCGCACACCGGGTCATCGGTATTCCGCCACCGCCACTGCTCACGGCAGTTCGATCCGCCGTCGTGAAGCTCGCCATGCGTGGCACTCGCGTCTCCATTCTTTTTAACCCCTTCGATTCGGATCTCCTCATCAGCGAAGGGACGCTTGCGAAAAACAACCCAGCATTCCAAATAGAAGCCCGCTTGAGGAGATCCAAAATCCCTTCTATATTGCATATTTGATACTAGAGAAACCCCAGTACCCACGGATACCTCTCTTACCAGATCTTATCCATGATCTATTCTTAGACAGAGGTTGCAGTTGCGTCAGTTGCCTTCCCCATTTGGCATTTGGGTCTCCATGGGCAAGAAGGGTGGTGGTGGCTACTACGCTGTGGCGGTAGGTCGCCACACGGGCGTGTTCACGTCGTGGGGAGAAGCGGAGGCGCAGGTCAAGGGATTCGCCGGTGCGCGGTTTAAGAAGTTCCCCACGCATCTAGAGGCCGACGCGTTTCTCCGTACCCATGCCGGAGTCTCCACTTCCGTTGCGACGAGCTCCCCCGGGGGCCGCAAGCGTGGACGATCGCTGGACGACTCCCCTGGAAGTGTGGACGCGTCGATCATCTCTCCACCGGAAAGCAAGCGCCATGCAACAGCCTCTGCGTTTTACGCCGTCTTGGAAGGCCACGTGATGGGCGTGGTCTCGTCCTGGGATGCCGTGGTCCAGCACACGAGCGGCTACGAGCGCCCCGTCTACCGCAAGTTTGACACACGCGAGGCCGCAGAGGCGTATGCTGCAGGATACTCACAGGCGCGCATGCCCGCCGCGAAGGAGAGAGTCACGGTCGGCACACTAGACGAAGACACGTCATCCTCTACCGACCCAGCGCCCCACATGGGCTGTTGGTACGCAGTCGCGAAAGGCCACAAGACTGGCGTGTTTGATAAGTGGGCCGACGCCAAGGTTCAAATCGACGGATTGCTCAGTGCCAAGTTCAAAAAGTTTGCGTCCAAGGCGGAGGCCGAGGCGTTTGTGAGAGACCACCGGCAAATGACCAAGCCGCAGGCCGGTGATCCGGACCCCAAGCACCCAGACTCACTAGTCGCGTTCTGTGATGGCAGTGCACTTCAGAATGGCCACTTTCGCTGCCAGGCCGGCTATGCGTGTATTTTCCCACACAACCAAGCGTGGAATGTGGCTAAGAAACTGGTCGAGGACCGCGCGACCAACAACCGCGCTGAGTACCTTGCGGCGCTCGAAGCCATGAAGCGCGCGAACGAGGAGGACCCACAGCAGACGCGGCCGCTGTTTATCTTCTCCGACAGCATGCTACTCATTCGCTCAATGACCGAGTGGATCACTGGATGGCAAAAGAAGAACTGGGTCAAGGCCGACGGCAACCCCGTGCTGAACCGCGACTTGTTGGAGCTTCTGATAAAGGAGAAGGGAACGCGCCGCGTGATTTGGCGCCATGTTAAGGCCCACACGGGCAAGAAAGACTGGCACTCCAAGTGGAACGACGTGGCCGACCACGCGGCGCGGAATGCCGCCGCCGGATGGGAGCCCACGACGTCGACGGCCTAACATTGCAGCCCTACAAATTCCCTTGAAATTGCATGCAATACAGTGTATAAGTACATTTCAAGTACCGATTCTCTTCATACAGTTGTATGAGTGGGCAAGGTGCATATGATGTCTCCTACGACGGGTACCAACCATTCATCTCGTGGTGATGGAATCCCCCACGACGAACCGAACCGGAGGGAGTTTGAGGCTGGATTTTGTTACCATCATCCGCGCGATTCTGCTTGGTCTCCGCGAGAGTCACCTCCGTCGTTGGAATCGTCGGCTTCGTCATCGTCTCGGTTGATCCGCTCGTCGAGAGCCAGCTCGCGGCGCGTCTTCTTGTGGGGGCCAGCGACGCCGCCAGTCCGGCGAAGCACAACACGCTTGCCCAGCGAAGATGGGATGAGCCTGCCGCAGTCAAAGTCGTCGTGCCATATTTGGAAACAGGTCTTTGCAGCGCCATTGTACACGCGCCTTGCCTTGGGGCACAAGTAGCATTTCGCTCGCTCTAATGAGCACTGGTCACAGTAGTATGTTGTCTGGAACGACTTGTTTCGCTCACCGCGGAGGAGTGAACAGACCTTACAGGACCGCTGGCGGCGTTTTTGGACGCCCGAGACGACCACCCAATCGTCTTCCTGCAGCGGCATGTGGGTGGCAGCGGCGCTGTCATCCACGTTGCGCGCCGCCGCTGCAATCGCCGCCGCTCTCCCCCGACTGCACGTCCGAACTCGTGCCATCCGTGGCAAACTCGCAAATGAGGAGCCAACCCCGTAAGTTGCCCGTCAAAACAGATGGCGGGGTAATCCCGTGACTTGGTTTCAGTATCGGAAAGAGCTTGTTGAACGCCGTAAGTTACGACGTGCCACTCGGGGCTCGAATCCGATCATGCGTTGGCGACTCGCTCTCTCTAGCACTAATGGCAGCGATGACTCTCAGTGGCGCAGGGGAAAACGAAGGGTGCATGCTGGCGCGTGCACGGCAGAAGTCTCAGTCCCAGAAATCAACTATACTCGACACTTGTCACATCGCGTCTAAGTCTTTCAAGTTAGTTCGCCCCGCTAGTACGAACTTCGCAACGTGGCTGTTGTCTCATGCTTGGCGAATTCAGTGTCGATCTTCCCGAGGTTCACTTCCACAGGAGTTTGAGGTCCCGCATGGACACACATTACGACATCACACGTGGGGATTCGAGGGCGGCGGCATCCATGCTCATGCGGTTAAGGTCCTTATAGCATTCATTGTGATCAGCGGGCAGTCGGTTGGCTTGGCCGAGATGAGAAAGCAATCGCAATGGGAGTGGATGCTACTAGTATACTAAATATAATTACTCAGGACCATCGTTTCCCCCTCTCTCCAAGACACTCCATTCCGCCACTGACGCCTTCCTCCCCCACGATGAATAAGAACGAGGCGGCTTCTCCACCGGCGGCGACACGTCTGTCGTCTCGTGGAGAAGGAGGCACAACGACCAAGCGCGCGCAGTTTGACACTGTCGCGACTGAAGTCGTCACGACGCCCACATCCCCTGGTCCCACGGTTCCCTTGAACGAATTCGGTGGTGTGCTGGTCACGCCCGAGCAGATCCGCGCGGCTTTCCAGTTTCTCGATGTCGACAAGAAGAACCGCGTGACGGCCGACAATCTCCGTGCGCGGCTGGGCATCTTTTACGACCAGCTCGCGATGAAAGACATCAAGCTCTTGCTCCACGGCCAGAACGAACTCACGGAGGAGTACCTCACGACGCTCTTGCTCACGAACGAAGTGACCAATTTTGACCCCGTGGCCGAGGCCTTCAAGGCCTACGACCCAGAAGAGACGGGGTTCGTCGCGCGCGACATGCTGCAGTTTGTGTTTGAGCGACTGGGCTTTGGCGCGCTCACGAGCGAAGACCTGGACGTTCTTGTCGCGTGCGCCGATGTCGACGGCGATGGTCGTATCGGCCTGTCCGACTTTCGCAGCCTCTTGCTGCCCTCGCAATAGCGAGTGATCACTGTGTCTTGCTGAAAAGGGGGAACTGAATTCATGTATTCTTTTCTTCATCATCATCTCTCTCTTCCTGGGGCCATTGCACACATGCGAACACAACGCTTCCTTTTTTCTTCCGGTATTGACAAGCGGGCATGTGCGATCGATTCGCAATCCATCATTTAGTTCTTCCGCTCGCACTGGTACGACTCGGGTCGCGTCTCTATTTCTTCTTGGTGTTGGCCGCGCCGCCTGTGGCGTTGGCGTCTTTCATGGCCGCCTTCTTGGCGATCTTCTCTTGAAGCGCCTTGGCGTCAGCCTCGCGGCGCGCGTTCGGATCGCCCTTGGCGTTTGCCTTGGCATTCTGCTTGGCGCGGGCCTGCGCGCGCTGTGAGAACCATGGACATATATTCGCGTGAGCACAGGTTGAAGCGTTCCCCTTGGTCGACTGCACCGGTCGGTCGTGCTCATGAAGAATCAGTCTTACCGCGCGGTCGACGTCTCGCTGGTTGCCACGCGACATGGGGGGATCTAGATCTGGGGGTTTCTACTGTAGTAATACGAACCGACAGAAGCATGGTCAGTCTTTAAGCCGCATACTCGGGGGCCTCTTTCCTCGCCATCTCGCTTATACCTTGCTGTCCGTTTTTGGTAGCCAGCGCACTGACCTACTGGGCGGTCGGTCGGTTATTTTTCGTCTGATCCTTCTCGAAAGTTTTCAACGACCCGACCCGACCCGACCTGACCCGACTTGCACCAATACCGTATTTCTGTGTAGAATTACAGTAACGTTACACAGTAACTTCCCACGGCGAACCGTTTCTCGGCGAGAAACGGTAACTGTTGCTTCGCCGTGGGAAGTTACGGTAAAGCTCCTTTCAGGGACTTCATTGCAAGTCCTGGATCCTGCCTCACGCAGAGGACTCTGTGAGGCTATGAGAAGCGATCTGTAGCTGCCGCTCTGTGCCAATCGTGGTGATCTCGAAGGCGGGGGGGG
>JAADWA010000672.1:0-17417 GCA_023335935.1 Pythium phragmiticola
CCCATGGAAAAGCGCAGCATCGCAGAGTCGTCATTGGACGAACTGGTCCAATTCTTGCTGGTACAGTCCACGCCGTCGTTCGTGAAGCTCGCTGTGGAGTTGAAAGAGTGGGTAGCTGAACGGTTGCAAATCTGGAAGTGCTCGCGCGGAGAGCTCAGCCTTGTGCAACGCCTTGCGTCAGTCGAGTGAATGTCTCAAGTGAAATGGACGAAGCCGTCGCAGCCATTGCTGGCGCAAGTTTGCCTGGTGAGCAGATCAGCGAACCGGCGTCGTGGGCTGATGTGTCCAGCCCGGTGACTGCCCTTACTCCCGTCGATCGATCTCCGGGTGATCGCCCGTCGGCTAGTGTTGCGGGTCCAGCCTACAGCGATCCGGGCACTGGCGGAGGAGATTTACTGAAAGGCCGGGCGAGTGCCGCCGGTCCGGCCAACAGCGGTCCGGGCACCGGCGGAGAGGATATACTGGAAGGCTTGGATAATCTCGAGAGCTCGCTGGATCTCACCCACGACCCAAAATGGTGCGTTTTATCCCCACCCACTGCGGGTTCGCCTCCGCCTCCGCCGCAGCCTCCGTCATCTGTCTCAACGGGCGACGTCTCCATTTTGCTCAACCCTATTGTGGAAGCCAACGTCACGAGAAACATCACCGACGAAGAGACCAAGAGCGAGTCCATTGCGTCACTTGGTGTGTCCCCCAGCACCACACTCAACACAGTTTCCCGGATACCAACTATGCGCGAAGATCTCGCGATGTCGGTCACAGTCGCAGACATCGTAGGATATGCTGCTCGAGGGCCGAGTTGAATGACTGCGTGCTGATGTACGCGTTGCGGCAGTTCGCGTCGGACTACGACGGCGTCCACGTCGTCGACAGCGTCGACGCACCCGCATGCATGCCGTCTATCCACTTGAGCCACAGTCAATGGGCAGTTTTCCCTCGAATTCTCGCCGGCGTTCACTGGGGCGTAGTCATCATCGCATTGGTCAACGGCACCTCCTCGGTATTGTTCTACGACCCTCTGCAGGGTGTGTACGATGATCACCTCAATCGAGATTGGTTGCGAGTCTGTGGGCCTTATATGGATGCGTGGGCAACTCGCGACGGTCTCAACCCGACCAGTTTGCAGCGAAAATTCTGCTGCCATGTACGAGTACTTAGTTCTCGAAATCCACCATGAACATCTCAACTACCTTGTCAATACAGGCGGAGAACGGCAACAAAACACTCGGCTCACGGACGTCGAACTTGTATGTGGCAATCGCATCCGGGGACGGAGATCCTCCACGACCGACGCCTTGAGAGAAGCGTGCACTGTGTGGATGCGAACGATAGTCTCCTCAATTTGCTGAAGCTGGTCAACGCTCACCCCAAGCTCATTGACGGCTCGTAGAAGCCCGCGCGCCGTCCGAATATGGGACAAAGTGAGACTGCTCGCTGTTTCATGGAGAAAATCGCGTTGCAGTGCCGCCAGCGCCTCACCACTGGCGTCCGAATGAGGGCCGTCTGAATGAACGCCGCGGGCGCCTTCATCGTGCGGGGTCTTATCGAGGCTCATGGCGTCACTGACGGCATCGGACGGCTGCACGTCTGTCGCCGTGCCTGTAGACGACTGACCTCCGGACGGCTGCGCACCATCGACGACTGATCTCATGCTGTCATCGACTGCCGGACTGCCTGGACTCGGACGAACGCTGTTGACTGGACTCTCCGTCTCCGTGTGTGGAGAAGTCGATTGCTTGTTCGTTTTTGGGACAGAGTTCACGGCAAGAATGGCTCTTCGTAATTTTCGTAGCAAGCGAAGGTTTCACGTACTATTCATTTTTACTGTCCAACTGCCCGAACATTTCGTGTAGTTTACATGAGCCTCGCGTCCCCTCCGGCACCTCCAGGGGCCAGGCACGTTCCAAAGGGGCCGAAGGGGACGCTAAGCTGTACTTTCTTTGACACCTCAGGGGGCCTTGAGCTCCAGCCCGCGCATACTCCCGTCCGCTACACGTGTGGCAGATGAAACGATGGGCAGGCGATCTATCCACCTATACAGCTCGTCTACAGGAATTCGAAAACGGTGTCCTGACCAGGTCTCAAGCTCTCTTTCCCTCTCTCTCTTTGCTCTGACTGGCAAGGAGAGAGGAAAAGAGAGCTTGAGAACTATGACTGATTAAAAGACTCTCCCGAGTGCTGTGAACCGAACGTTCCTGCACTGTCACGTAGACGGAGGGCGCCTCAGTGCGTCAGGTACAAAAACGCACGTGCTGTATAGTACAGTACGAGAGCCTACAGCCGGGAGGATCGTGCCAACCTGGTAGATGGCATTGCCGTCTACCAGGCTGACACTGCCATCATGGCAGTGAGTGCTGCCGAGCATTTGTCGGATCACCGCTGGAAAGATTGCATGGATACAATTCACGAGAACAACTTCTGGTGCTGGCGTCAGAACCACTGGCGCTGAGTCACTCGATCCGCATGGGTGGGGGCGGGATCAGGTGCAAATCGTCGTTCTATTATTGCGAACTTCCCGATGCCAGTCTCTATGTCAGTTTTGTATGGACTATTCTCACAGGTCGTTTCCCTGCACGCTCTCTAACGTGGGGCTACTTAAAAGTCGTTGCTGTTGCTCTTGCGTAGCGCTCTCGCGGGAGGCGGGCGCGCTCCTCGCACTTGGTTCGTGGCCATGACCATTTGCCGCAGTAGCGCCTCCTGCTCGGCCAGGTTCTGGTCAAGCGACCGCGCCGACGTTCTCAGCAGGTTGGTGCTATCTGTGCGGCTCCGCCGTTTCTTGAAGTCGCCAAAGCCGCCCGACTCAAAGACGCCCGAGGTGCTCAGCGGCGACTCGCCTTCGCCCCCCAAACTCGCGCCACGGATCATGTCCTTGGTGTCGATCGTCTCAATGCAGTCCTCCTCTGGAAGGAAGAGGACCATGCCGTTATAGCACTCGGAGTCGGTCTCGGACCACACCGACGATTTGGACCCATCGTCCATCGAATTACTCGGCATGTAGTCCATCTCACGGCGCCGGTTCGCCCAGAGATCAGCGATGGAGTGCTCGCCCTCGTCCCGTCCACGCAAGTTCGCAATGCAGAGTACGCAAAACTTGGTCTTGGTGACCTTGAAGGTCTTGCGCGTGACCGGCTCGGCCGTGTCGCGCATGACGGTGCACTTGCGGCAGATCACATCGCCACACAATCGGCAGTGGTGGCGGCCGCGCGTCGCGCCAAATGTACGCAAACACACGACGCAGCCGCGGCGGGAGGCGTTGGGCATCCAGTCCTTTTCAGCCACGAGTCCGTGGTGGCGGATGCGGCGGGCATCCATGCCCATGGCCGCGTTTAGGTTCTGCGCGAGCAGCGTCTTGATGTACGTGGCCGGCGCGGCGGGCAGGAAATCGTTCTCGATCATCACAAACGTACGCGTCGTCTTGTCGTCCAGCGGTCGCAGGATCTGGACCATTTGCGTATCCATTCGGCGCATCTTGAGCGTGTCCGCTAGGAGGTCGATCTCGGAGAGGCGAATCGGCAGCGTCACGCGCACGCCAACCTCACGGCCCTGTCGGTCCTTGCGGTACGTCATGTACTCGACAAAACACTGGTCTGCCTTGGTCGCTAGCTTGGACATTTGGAACGCGGCCCACTTGACACCAAAGTACTGGTGGGGTCTTTCGGCAGAGGCGGACTCAATTGTTTGGATGATGTGGGCGTCTAGTGTCGACTGGTGCATAAACTGGAGCCACTCGTACAGGTCGTTGGAGGTCTCGGCGTAGTGCAGCGCCATGAGGTCGCGGTAGTTGCCACTGACGTTCCCGATCAATCGATACTCCGACTTGTGCGTGCATGTCGAGTGCCGAGGTGTGGTGGTGGGTTGCTCTTGACGCCACAGTGCCGTGACCTTTTCTTGTACGCCCACAATCACCCACGGTTCGTTGTACGCTGCGCGACCCATCGCGTCGGCGCGGTCGCACTCGTCCAGCGCGTGCGAGATGAGCTGTTGGATCTGCTCTTTGTACGCGTGGAGCTGGGTAAAGCTGAGCTGTGCGGACTCGAACACGTCACCCGCGAGGGGGAACTTGGGCGCCGACATTGAGGAGCCACGGATACTGATGGAGTTGGAAGAGAGAAGAGGCATCGACGTGAGCAAACGACAAACTATCAAGGGCCAATCTGGTGGCCCACGCACCGGTTTGATCGTGGCGTGGACGGTGGGAGCAACATGGTGGGGAGGCCGTCAATCCGAACAATGTGCTCCTCACCCAGTTTGTGTGTGGGGATCACTCGGCGAGTTATGTTGTGAGGGTGAAGGGAGGGGACCGCGGTCTGACGCGACCCTGAGACCGATCCCCAGGCAGCGGTAGTTCCTCATCAGCGTGCAAAGAGCAATAGAACGGTTTACACAGGGAACTAATCTATACGACTCCATAAGATCCACATACAAAAGTGTAGCTATCATATTTCAGCGGGTATAATCTTTGATGTATGTCTGTAAGAGGTTGAAGTCCTCTACCGATGTACGTGGTCTGGTTGTAGTTCAATAATGTTGAGCCCGGTCTTCACAGACGTGCCAGGAGATGGTCATGTGCATACAGTATGCAAACTTCAAGCTGTCTGTAGAAAAAAGTCAAAACGTTGCCTGTTCGATGAGTTGGTCTGCCGCATGGGTGTGCGAGCAGGGAGGGCATGTTCTCATAATTGATATCATATTATGAAAATATTGTATAAATTGATGTCTAAAATATTATAGAGATAGGTTCGCAATGATTAAACCTGGTGACAAAAAATTGCACTGCTTATAACATTGTGGATATTTTAGCCAGTGCGAAAATATCATCCGATATATGAGCCACTAGGCCAAAGTTCGTTTTTATTTTTTATGTATATAATCAAATATGATAATTATCTCGTATAACTTGGTGTCTAAACCCCCTAATAGTAGGCCTACGTACAGTACCCGCACTGCGAGGGATTGTCCTTGGGGGATGGGAGAGAAATCATGCCAGGAAGCACGTCCCACGGAATGATGGAACGGCGGAGTACAGTACAGTACGCGGCCCTCACCCAAAAAGATCACGATCCTCTCACGTGATGATTCGATGGATTCTTCTTCTCCCAACACCGGTTCATTCGGTGGGATACCGTAAGATGGCAGGGAGGTATCGACCGCACTGAGACTCGGTCACTGAGTCGGTGCGGTCATCTCTACACAAGGATAGACAGGGAGTGCAGGTGAGATCGGGTCCCACATCAAGGGAGAGCGTCACCGTACCGACCTCACTCATGTGTACCTCCTGTGCCACACTGGTGGTAGTGTCGCGGAGCGCCTTGTCCGCCTCCTCCTCCTACAACCAGCGAGTGGTTGTGGTGCGACATCCGTAGCGCTGTCGTTCGTCACAGCAATGACTCGGCCTTCGATGTGATGTCGCACCGCTGTACAACAAGTCCAGAGAGAGACCTCTCTCAAATGACGTATCTGGAATATCTCCCACCAGTCTGAAATCCACATGACGCACCAAGTCACATTGCACGAACTGCTGCTGACACTTAGTCACACTAGACTCACCTAATTACGTTTCGTCTCCTTCAACACAGAGAACACTACGGGGCAACCAGACAGTAACGTTTCCCAGCATCAAGTCGTCGTCATTGGGTCTTGTGCTTGCTCACGCGTCATACTTGTTGGACCGGTCTCTTCGCGTTCGCCGTGGGATATGACGCGTGGCCATGGCCATTTGCCGCAGCAGCGCCTCTTGCTCGGCGAGGTTTTGGTCGAGCGACCGCGTCGAAGCCGACATCGAGCCCAGCAAATGGGCGCTATCGGTGCGGCTCCGCGATCTACTGAAATCATTAGCAAAGATGCCCGAGGTCATGAGCGGCGACTCGAGGTCGTTGGCCATGTCTACGTGGTGCCCACGGATCATGTCTTTAGTGTCGATGATCTCAATGAAGTCGACTGGGTCGATGACGTCTTCTGGGCTGAAGAGCACCAAGTTGGGCCGGCGGGAGGCATTCGCACCAGTGCTGATGCTGCTCTCGTCGTCCACGCCCATCTCCTCGACACGCTCGGCGATCTCTTGGAGCCGCTTGCCAAACAAGTGCTTCTCGCCACTGGCGTCCAGTGGCTCGGAGTCCGAGAACGAAGACGACCCCGACGATCGTGCACTATCATAGTCCCAGCCTTCGGACTCGGTGTCGGACCACACGGCTGACAGGCAGTCTTCGTCGAGGGTTTCCATTTCATACGCCTGGCTGGGCGTAGTCGACTTCACGGCCGCAACGGTCGATGCCGTGAGGTCCACCGCAGTAATCGGGCGGGGAGCAGCAGGAGCACCAGCGGCATCAGAGGTGTTAGCGTAGTCGCGTCCACGCAGATTCACGATGCAGAGCACACAGAACTTGGTCTTGGCGACCTTGAAAGTCTTGTCCGTGATCGGATCGACCGTGTACCGCACCACAGCGCACTTGCGGCAGGTCACATCGCCACACAATCGGCAGTGGTGGCGGCCCCTCGTTGCCCCAAACGCACGTGTACACACGACGCAGTTGCGGCGGGAGGCGTTGGGTACCCAGGAGTGTTCGGCCACGAGTCCCTGGTGCCGGATGCGGCGGGCATCCATGCCCTTGGCCATACTCCGGCTCTGCCGGAACAGCAACTTCATGTACGTGGCCGGTGCGAAAGGCATGAAGTCGTTTTCGACCATCACAAACGTATACGTCGTCTTGTCGTCCAGCGGTCGCAGGATCTGGACCATTTGCGTATCCATTCGGCGCACCTTGAGCGTGTCCATCATGAGGTCGATCTCGGGGATGCGGATCGGCAGCGTCACGCGCACGCCAACCTCACGGCCGCGCCGGTCCTTGCAGTACGTCATGTACTCGACAAAGCACTGATCCACCTTGGTCGCTAGCTTGGACATTTGGAACGCGGCCCACTTGACACCAAAGTACTGGTGGGGTTTCTCGGCAGTGGCGGCCTCGACTGTTTGGATGATGTGGGCGTCCAGCACCGACTGATGCACGAACTGGAGCCACTCGTACAGGTCGTTGGAGGTCTCGGCGTAGTGCAGTGCCATGAGGTCGCGGTAGTTGCCGCTGACGTCGCCAGTCAATCGATACTGGGATTTACTGGTGGGTGTGTTTGTTGGAGCTGTCGGTGTTGTGGTGGGGAGCTCTTGGCGCCAGAACGCCGTGACGTTGTCCTGCGCGCCCACAGTCTCCCACGAATCGCTGTAGGCCCGGCAGCCTAATACTTCCGAGCGGTCGCACTCGTCCAGCGCGCGCGCGATGAGCTGGTCGATCTGCTGCTTGTGGACGAAGAGCTGCACGGGGCTGGGTCGCACGGATGCGAACGTATCTTCCGGCAAGGGGAACTTTTGTGACGACGACGAGGAGCGACGAAGTCTGTTTGGTCAAGGACGAGAAGCAGTGTCAATGATGAGACAGCGAGACAGCAACACTCGCACAAGAGACGCTCAACGCACCGATTCGATCTTCGCAAGGTGTGGGTGGTAGACGCTGCATGCGACATGGTGGGGAGCGCCGATGCGAGTGCTGGGGGGGAAACCAACGGAAGGGAGCCGCTGGGGGGTACACGCCAGTCGATGCGTGTCCGGCAGTGAAAGCGATTGTGGCGTCGGCCGAGGAGGCGCGTTGTGTGGCAAAGAAAACGAAACGGGACTCCACCGAGGTCTGGTGCTTACAGCTACAGTGGGAGCTTTTGAGCTCACCTTGACAGATGTTCAGCATTCTGGATTGTGTTGCCATGTGGTGAATAAAACGTACATCCTCGGCATTACAGTGTTGATCAAGGATTACACTGTGCTGAATGAAGACTGTACAAAGGGGAATGAACCCCTATCTCCTCACCGGAAGAAGGGTTTATTCGATACTATTAACATGTACTGAAGACCTGCCCCCTTGGAAGAGTACTCTGATCATACTACGCATACAAAGTAGTACACTGTTGATCTCCGGGGCGGCAACTATGCGAATACAGAACTGCTGACGCTGATACACTTGGCTGTGAGGGGAAGGCTGTCAGCAAAGGCTTGACGCGATGCCAGAGTAGGCTGTCGCTGGAATGACCATAATGTATTAGGTGGGATGATGAGTAGCCATTGCTTCAACTGCGACTATTGCAGTGTACTAGTACGTGCAGCCTGTACTGTAGCGCAAGACTTGCTATAGTACAGTCCCAGTACTTGATATGCACTGCACTTTTTTACAGTGGCTCCGACACGGGAATGATATTCTCCTGCCATGGAGGCAGGGCAGTTTTGCTGGCTGCGCTTCGAAATTCTGGTCCCCATCAACTTTATCCATAAACTTTATTACCCACGCGGTCGGCTTTCCAAGTCATCCTTTCAGGAGTAACCGTAGGAAGGAACATGGCATCCTTTCCACCGAAAGACAATGATGACTTGAACAGTGGAGACCCTGTGTACTTCGCGGTATGGCTGTAATAACAAGGAATGACATGGGTAGATTCATTGAGTCACCCTGAGCGTTGCGTGAGGCCGTCAACACCACTGCTGCAGTGGTGGTGGGGGCCCAGTGACTGCTGTAGCATGATGCTAGACGTCAGCAGCGTTGATGCTGATGTCGGGTTGATATTTGTACAGGTCACGTGGATAGTGCAATTCCCAGTTGAGAGTGTTCGCACATGGAACGTTTGTGCAAATGACAAGCGACAAAATTATTGTTAATAATATATGATAATACTGTAGGTTTCTCAGCTCCCTATACATCAGTAGAGGAGCAGAGGACCAGCTTACCACTCACAGTAGCTTCGTTTCTTCGCTCTTTCCCACAAAAACAAACGTGACTGGCTAAGTATTCACCTTTTCACCACAACAAACACTTTGAAGAGGTGGTAACATCGAATAATACAGTACTTGAGGTAGTTCGTCTCACCTGTACTTGAGGTAGCTTATCAGAATTCGTCTTACCCTCGCCAAGAAGCTACTATTTCACACTCTATATACCGCACCGCAGCTGAGTCTGAAACCTATGATGATCGAAGAAATTCTTCTCCTCGATCATGCCGTGTGGACCACACGGCATTAAGATTTGCCGTTCAGCGCCTTTCGCCGGACCAGATTCTGGTCCAGCATCGTCGACTTCGTAGTGGGGGGTCTGTACAGCCACGTCTCTTTTCCAACTGGTACTGCATCCTTCAAAGACGCCTGAGGTGCTGAGCACTGCTGACTCAGCACTGCTGACAGCAGTGCCCCTCAGTAAGCGCGTTTATGATGAGGGTAAGTAAAGTTCGATATTTTGGTTGTGATAGTTTGCGCGTCACGTGGAGAATGGCAACTTCAAGATATAGTGAGGCGTTGGGGGAAACACGCCCGACAGATTGTAGCTCCTCTAAGCACTGGGTCACTTCTTTATACTTCTTATATAAAATAAATTCATGAACCCAAAAATAGTCGGTTAACTGCGAAGTTCTATTCCAAAGATTATAAACTGTCACAAGCAATATACTAGGGTGGTGCTTAGAGGCTCTACAAACTGTAATAATCAAAAGGATCATCCTGACTCTCACAGTTCGGAGATGGCATGTCAAACTCCACGCCATCAACTTAACTATCGTTCGGCAACAGCGATGGATGTCATGGCTTATCCATTGGATACCGTTCACCATGCGAGGGATAACTTGACACAAGGATGGCAAGGATGGACTGGAAACCCTCTATCCTTATCCGCGTCTCTATCATTGTGACACTCGGCCGTTCGCAGGAATGGCATTGTGGTGGATGGGTGCCGCCGCGGGGGCATGGTCTTCCGGTTTGTGCGGTCGTAACAACCAGCACAGAATTGAGAGGGGCGGGGTCAACCGATTTACGTTTTGTGAATTTCTCTTCTGCTACTCTAGCACTGAAGGACTACTAATGCTCAGCTCGGCTGCGTTTCGTAGCACTCTTATCAATTTAGACTCAATATTCGTCCGTTTTCTGTCGAAAATGTGAAAATGCCATAAATCGTGCAATGTTAGGGAGTGTTCGGCAACGCCAAAATAGTATCTCCAAGATAGAGGAATTTCTCTATCTTGGATATATTGTTTTGGACCGGATTCCGCGACCCCTCGAGCTTTATCCATGTGTACCAAACAAACCAGTATTCTGCATTGCTCGAGATAGAGAACCAGCTGCAGATACTACACGAACGCAGCCTAGGGCTGCGCCCACTGGTGGGGTGTGAGCTGGAGAGCGGATCAAGTACCGTAGTTATCTCATCCACGTACTTGAAGCACGTGGATGAAATTGTCGTCGATTTCAGAGTTGACAGCAGCGCGATGGATCGCCTCGATGTGGGATTTGAGTAGGCCGACGACGATCCAGCACAGAAGTGGCTTCTGAGAAATGACTTCGTGGGCTGACGCGCGACATTGGATACATAACTAGTTTGTCTTCATGTCGATGTGCCGATCATGCGCCATACTACTGGGATAGTCCTATTCATCAGCATCTTGGCGGGCCGCCACCACACTCTTCGACCAGCACCAAGATTGTGGTCGAGCGACCGCTTCGACGTCACGCTCTGCAGATTACGCTCTGCGTCTTGCTCAACTCGTCAAAGACGATCGATGCACAGCGGAGAATCCCCTATGGCCAGGCAGTGCCCACAAATCTTTCGATCGTCTATATGAAGCCTGCTGAATGATCAGGACTGAAGAGCATGATGGTGCTATACCAACGATGGTTACCCACCAGCCATGATTGCCCCCTTAATGGAGAACTCCGCATGAAGTTATCCATCGTCTTTCAGACACCTGTCACGGTTTGGCTTTATGCGGGATAGAATGACGGTATGCCTACGTCCCGTGGTCAGTTCCAATTGTCAAAATTCCATGTCGTTCGTCATCTTCACGTACCTTGCGCATGTGAAGAAGAAGACTCACTATCGTTGTGCGATCGCCTTCGTAGACCTTCATCTTTTGCCGCAGGAGACCAAGCGGCAGCATCTACGCCGTACACGCAGATCCATGGGCGAGGCTCTAAACGGTACGAATGGACTTGCACACCACCACCGTACCTTCTTCCGCCGCAGCACCTCAAACGCCTTGTCGATATTGTGGAGTGCATTCGCTCTCGCGATCTTCTCGTGGCGGCAGACACCTTCCATGCGGCGCATGTGCTCGAGCTTTTCCACAATCGTGCAGAGCACAACGCCCGATGTAAACTCGCTAAGACACCCACTTGGGTCCTGCGTCACAGCGATACGAACATTAGTGGCAACCTACAAAGCCATGAGAGACCACCAACGTACGCGAAACGCATCAGCATCCGCGAGCTGGATGCCAAGCCGCTTGAGCCAAGAGAGGACATGATTCACTTGCATTGAGCTGAAGGCGACCACTTCGGTCGCTACCACAGGCAGAGTACGAACTGCCTCGTCGCCATTCACAGCTTCTTCGCGCTGGTGTTCCAACGTTGGAGCCGCTATGCCTTCCTGCACCGTCGTAGTTTCTCCCACGTCCTCATCAGCATCTTGTGCGACTCTTCTTGCAGTTGGTGAAGCGATGCATTCCGAGGCAGTTGAGCCAGAGCGTGACGTGCGATCATTCTCCTTTATCGCCGTCTCGGATCTGTCGGATTGCAGCAAATGGCGTGTTGTCGGATCGTCATGCAGAGCAATGGACGGATCAGCCCGCACTGCTCTCTGCAGCGGGACGATATCGAGCAGCGCATCGTCTGTCTCTGCCACTGGCGCCGGCAGACGCCTACTCGCCGTCGGTACTATGTCGTCCTCGTCATCCATTAGCGAAATCGCGTCCCACGGAGCTGTTCGACAGCCGACTAGCGTCGCGAGCTCACCGTCCCGACACTCTTCCTCGACAAGTTGGCACGCTGGCACATCGAGGAACAGCGTAGTGACCTTGGGTTTCCCTTGGCGAGGAAGTAGCGGAGCGCGTTTATTCTTGACAGTCCGTTGTTCTGTTGGAGGACGTGGTGGGGGTGATACAGTTGGGGCGACTGGAGACTGGCAAGCGCATGCATCGTCTGCTATGCACACCTGCATCACGTGTCGCAGCACGCCATAGATGAACTGCTTGTCGCCAATGGTGATTCCGTCAAGGGCTTGCTTGGTGAGGTAGACTGCGGGGATGCTTGGCTCGCCCAGAGTCGCCATCGTGCTGATCGCCGCGTGAATGTTGGCTCTGTAGCCATGGCAAAGGGTTGTCGTAAGCATTCCTGTAGGCCATCAATGTCTTGATCGACCTACCGCACTTCCAGCAGTGTCTTTGGTGGCTCTCTATAAACCAGACATGGCAGATTGGATCGTTTGCTTCTTTCGCAGAGTAGCCGGCTATCAGAGCTGGGTGTAAGACGCACTATGCTTCAGCGATGGAGATGGTGGAGACATTGAACATACCACAAGGCCACACCGTTGCGAAGACAGTCTTCAAGGATGCCGGAGGACACCTGCAGCCACGATCGTGAGATAATCCGGTTCTGCGTACAAACAACAACCAGTAGCACTGCGTCCCACACACCTCCGACGGGTCAACGCCGACCGACTTCATCCAGCGCTTCACGACGTCCATCTGCTCGGCCGTGATATACGGAGGCCTCCGGACACAGGTGCCATCCTCGACGAACGCAAACGAACTCTTTGTCGCTTTGTTGGTCGGCGCAGGTTGCTGTGTCTGCTTCTGCACATGAGCTAGGATTGACCAAATGGATCGGTCTCCTGCGTTTCCCTCCATCACATCCGCCAGCGCCTCTGGCGTGAGATCGATGGCCGACACGGGGACCACTCGACACTCTTTCAGCAGTCCCCACGCGATGCTGAGGTTGTGGCGCCTCTCTGATTTTGTCCGCGGCTGCAGTGCCACGCCTCGCGGGAACCAGACCCCGCGAGGCCGCTGTGGCGTCGGGATCGTGTGGAGCTTGTGGCGCTCGGCGACGCTGCCACGCCGCCGTGCAATGGCTGCAGCCAGCTGGCACAACACGACGTCATCAACCACAGCGGTCTGGTCTCCAATATTGTGACAGACCACACCGAGCGATTCCATCCACGATAGAATGTCTCGTTCCACAGGCTCGCTCGACCTCGACGTCACATTGTTGCCTGCCGGTCGCCGACACGCACTCTTCACGATTCTGTTCCGTGGGTCGTTCTCGCGTTGGTGGCTGTCGCTCTCGGTGGTTGATTTTCTGCTTCGCTGGGTCGATCGGGTGTTCTCTCTTGATGACGGAAGAGGGTGGTGTGTCCGTGGTGACTTGGTGACAAATAACTTTCTCCGCTGTGAAGCACTATCCACGGTCTGGCTCTGGGACCGGCCACTCGCCTCTTCCTCTCCGAGCCTGGCATCGTCTGCCTCACGACATGGTCTCTTTTGGATTGCTCGTCCGACCCGCAAGCGGATTTCCTGCGATTGCGCTGCTGCAAACGCGAGTTGGGTCTCTTTTTTCTCCATTGCGAGCCGACGCAGCACGGTCACCACAGCAGCGATGGCTGCGGTGTCGCCGGCCGCAATGCGCGCCGCACACTGCGCACTGTTGACAATAAACACCGCGTCGTCGTCGGCCGCAGTGCAGCGCTGTGCCGCAAACGCCACGGCGTCAACCACGCAAATCCTTGGGTTCAAACCTTCGTGCCTCTCCTCATCTTGGAGCCATGCCACGATGGCGTCCAGCACGTCGCCCAGACGTAGCTCCTCGAGCGTGTCGACCAGCAAACAGGACGCGAGCGGGAGCGAGTTAATCCAGTGGACTAGTATCCTCTCGTGAGCGCGGTGGGGCGACGAAGAGGCCATTCTCGATAGAAAGTACGAAGCGAGAGATCAAAAGTCAGCGCGACGCTTCACAGTGCAGTCCTTATGAAGCAACCAAACAAAGGAATGTTGCTGCATAGGAGAGTTCAGATGGCACTGAATCGGGGGTGTTCGTCGCTGTGACATGCGTTCCTCCTTTCTCCATCGGAAAGTCTCACTTGACTGTGAGTTACCGTGTCATTCATCAGCAGCTACCGTACTGTATGTCGGGTGTGCTGAATTGCAGAGGCACATAGACTATTCTGCTTACCGAGTCTTGTATTGCGAAGAGCAGTGAGGAATCATAGTGATTGGTTTGAAGATTCCGGTGGCTCACAGATGGGAGAAGCCCTCATGTCCATGGGACGTTGAGACGAACAGCCGTGACAATACGTAACGGTGCTGTACATAAGAGGATGCTGACGCAAGGACCGCCCCCTGGTTTCTTTCGAACTCTCGATGCGACTCTCGATGCGACTCATTAGAATTGAGAGGAATAGTAGCAGCCAGTAATCATAGAGCCTCTATGATCACAGGACGCAAGCGGGCAGAGGCAGACGCACGTGCGTATTCGCGCTACGGTGCCGGAGGTCGGACACCCTTCATGCGCGAGACTCGCCAAGTAGTTCGGGTTCTAACCAACTGGCGTGCTATAAAAGACCAAATTACGTAGGGCATCAACCAAACATTCGATATCGAATCCTAGTCAGTCGCGTCTCATCATTTGCTCCGACGAAAGCACGCCACAGCCACGCAAGCCACAGCCACGCACGCACACGTGATGCCAACACACGTTGTGTGTGGCATCCCCGACTAGACGTGTGACACGTCTAGTCGGTGGAGAGGTTTTTTTTTTTACTCGTAAACATTGATCTTCATATCCGGATAGGCTCTTAAGATCCTGTCCAACTTATTCTCTGGTAACTCCCAAAGTTCATACAGTAGTGCGTGTGGCCCACACCATCATGGACCGTGTGGGCCTCATGGCTCAGTGGCAATGCCACTGGGTGACCATGATGGCCACACACCCACACACAATATCGCGTTCCTTGAAGCCACCTGACAAGAACGTGCCATTTGGTAGGGATGGGGAATGGTTTGAAGGGCGCGAAAAAATTACCTAATTCAGTATGCGCTCAAGCAAGCCGCTATGCAGAATTCTTGATATACTGGAAAAACAGTGTCTATCATGTGGATGGCCCCTCATCCACAAATGGATGGTGCCACCCCGCCTCCCCACGACTGCCAAAGTTGATTCCACCAGCCCGACTTTACGTTCTCAGCCAAACACAATTGAAGAAACCTCCCATAACGTATACGTGTGCATGCCGTTCATCTGCGACGTTCCCCCGATCACGGTGGACTTGGAACGTACGCAGAAATCACGCGTGCTGGATCGAAAACCCAACAAACCAACGCTGGATCGAAAACCAAAACGTCGCCATGCCTCCCCCTCCACTCCAGAGTCTCGCCTCACAATACAACCCGCCATAAGCACTCGCGCTGCCGCGGCGTGCGTGTCCGGCCCCCTTCCCCTCGCCCTCAGAACATACTCCCGACCATGTCGCTTTCTGCATCCGCCAGCTCTTCGCTTCGATCGAGCAGGTGCGTTTACCAATTGGTATTTTGTTGGCTCCGCATTGTCTCACGTGTTGGCATCTCTTTCCTGGAACCGGATCACTTTCCAAAAACTGTTCTCGGTCTCCTCCTCTCTCATCGATCAATCAATCAATCAGAATGCGTGGCTCTTCGATCTCGACGCCAAAGTTCCCGTTCCCAGAGGACGCGTTCGCGTCCGCCCGACTCAGCACAGAGCAGCTCCACGGCCACGAGCAGCAGATCCAACAGCTCATCGCGCAAGCGCTGGACGAGTGTGACCGCGCCGATGTGATGGGCCGCGCGGCCTACACCGATTCATGGGAGATTGTGGGCTTTCAGGATAACGTCACGGCACTGAGGCGCGAAGAGACCGCGTCGAACACAGCAACACCTTCCTCGTCGTCCCAAAAGTCCCAGTACCGTTTGATTGGCGACGTGGGCGGCGACTACCGCGACCTCATGACACTCTACTATGCCGACACCTCCAACGATCTGTACGAGTGGCTCCAGTTCATGAACCAGTCGACACTAGACGCCCAAATCATCCAGACAGTCGAGTCCGCCACCGCCGAGAAGCCACACCAGTACTTTGGTGTCAAGTGGACTGTTTTCCAACTGTCCAAGCTAGCAACCAAGATGGACCAGTGCTTTGTCGAGTACATGGCGTACTGCAAAGACAGTCGCGGCCGTGATGTCGGTGTACGCGTGACGCTGCCGATCCGCATTCCCGAGATCGACCTCACGATGGAGGCGCTGAAAGTGCGCCGCATGGCGTCGCAAATGGTCCAGATCTTCCGCCGGGTAGATGACAAGACCACGCGCACGTTTGTGATGCTGGAGAACGATTTCCTACCCGCCGCGCCGGCTGCGTACGTCAAGACGTTGCTCATGTTGAGCCATAACGTGGCCATGGGCATCGATGCCCGCCGCATCCGCCGCCGCGGACTCGTGGCCGAAAGGAACTGGACGCCCAACGCCTCCCGCCGCAGCTGCGTCGTGTGTACACGTACGTTTGGCGCGACCCGTGGCCGCCACCACTGCCGATTGTGTGGTGATGTCATCTGCCGCAAATGCACCGTCATGCGGGACACGGCCGATCCCGTCACGCGCAAGACTTTCAAGGTCACCAAGACCAAGTTTTGTGTGGTCTGCATCGTGAATTTGCGTGGACGGGATGAAGCCGACGCCGCTGGTGCAAGTGCTTCCGCTGCTGCCCACCCGATTGCTGCTGTGGACCTCTCGGCGTCGATGGTCACGGCCGTCGTTCAGGCATCGTCCTCCACGAAAGGACATGGGATGGACTATATGGTGACCGACTCGGTGGACGAAGGCTCACGGTCATCGGTGTGGTCGGAGACCGAGTCTGAGGGCTGCACCGGAGACTTCGACTTCACAGACAGTGCGCGGACGTCGCTGTCGTCTTCGTTCTCGGATGTACAGGATGGCGGCAGCGAGAAGCACTCGTTTGGAAAGCGGTTGCATGAGATCGCCGAGCGCGTCGAGGAACTGGCCGTGGACGAAAGTAGTACTGCCTTTACTGCGACGACTGGTAGTGGTACGAGTTCTCGCAAATCCCGGCCGACCGACTTGGTGCTTTTCATTCCCGACGATTCCGAATACATTGAGACGATCGACACCAAGGACATGATCCGTGGGCATCAGATCGAGTCCCCGCTGAGTGCCTCGGGCGTCTTCACCCTGGCCGAATTCAAGAAGAAACGGAGCCGCACCGATAGCGCAAACCAGCTTAATGGGCCGAGCTCGACGCGGTCGCTCGACCAGAATCTGGCCGAGCAGGAGGCACTGCTGCGGCAGATGATCACGGCCTCGCAGGGCGTAGTGACGCCGATTCATGGCGACTATGACGACCGCGACTACCCTTACGAGTATGACGCGTGAGCAATTCTTAGAAATGAAAATGATTAATACGTATTATATAGAATTATGTTGACAGCTACCAATGTCTTCGGTCGCGTGAGCGATCATGGCGTGAGCTGAACTGAAAATGACCTGGGAGATCTTCCCACCAGTGGTTCCCCACGTGGAGTAAGTGGGGGGGGGGGGGGGGGGGG
>JAADWA010000673.1:0-17358 GCA_023335935.1 Pythium phragmiticola
CCGTCAAGCCCACGCCACACCCACCGAGAGGTAAGCGCGACAAGACTTCAAATTCCAACAAACCTTCACCGCCGCATTGGGATCAGCGCCGGCTTTGAGGAGCAGCTCCACGACCGGCAAATGACCTCCTGATGACGCTACATAAAGTGCGGTCCATCCAAACTGTTCATGCATGAGTGATAAAACCAGCCCTTAGCCCACACAGCACATGCCACATCCACAGCACCACTG
Organism: Pythium phragmiticola; assembly: GCA_023335935.1. Lineage (NCBI taxonomy): Eukaryota > Oomycota > Peronosporomycetes > Pythiales > Pythiaceae > Pythium > Pythium phragmiticola. The sequence goes on from JAADWA010000673.1 coordinate 232, forward strand.
TTTCCGCACAAAAGCCAAGCGGCAGTTTGGCGCAGAGCAGAAAGCAAACACACCCTAGCGACCCCATTGGCATCCACGTTTCCGCTCTCCAGTAGCGCGCCCACCGCCGCCACGTCGCCCTCTCTGCTCGCCTTCAGCAGATACCATAGGTTCTTCTTCTTCTCCTCAAGCGGCTCCATGGCGCTTGTTCTTCCCGCAATGGACCGTGGAATTGTGGCCCGTAACGACATGAAGTAACATTCTGTGATTGGCTAAAAAGACGCTCAGTTTGTATCGTGGTGGGAACAAAACTTTGGCCCAAAGTGGATCCGCAATGTTAAATGGGTTAACATCTCTTGAAAATGTTGGTCAAACAGACCACGAAAGCGCCATTTTGTTGGTCATTTTGACCACTAAAGACGAAAAATGTGAGGACAAAAACCAAGCATCCCAGAATTATGTAACATTCTCGAGAATTTGTTGGTCATTGTGAACCCACACAATGACCAACAGCTATATTCTCACATTCTAGAACTTGGCATCATCGGGGGATCTCCCCAGCTCAGACGGTAGAGCTCTCGGCTGATAACCGACTAGTCCCCAGATCGAGCCCGGGGACTGTGTGGGCCCGTTCCACCCCCCTGAAACTACGGTACTTCGTAGGGACGAAGAGTGGGACCCCCCCGGGTAACCAGGTGACGTAGCAATTGTATTTAATACAGCTGGGCTTTCGATTTACGGTTTAAAAACCGTAATATAACCTGTCCTTGACCTCCCCACTAGGCATCATGGGCATTCTCTCTTGTACGGTCTTCCAACTCGATCAATACTGAACAGTGGATCGATTCCCGCAGCCATTTGAAACCGTTTAGAGGCGATCTGAAAGCGATCTGAAATTCCAGATTCCACCAAACCATCTAACTTGACTCCACAGACTAACCTAAACTCCTGATTTGTGAGAGGGGACCCCCCCTCTCACAGATTCTGACATCGACTCCAGATTCGGGAAACGCATACCTCTCGAAACGGTTTCGACAGTCTCTCCATTTCGATATTTCCCCCCGCACTCTTTCAGCGCGTTAGACTCGGTTCAGCTCCGAGGCAACCAGAGGAGCAACATGAGTGAGAAGGTATAAACACAAGCCTAGCTCGTGCTCCTCGTCGTGGGCGAGTTTGGCAAGTAGCATGGACCCACTGTCCTCTCCCTAATGTAAATTTATTCTTATGATAAACCCTTGAAAATTTTATGGAGTAGAATGCAGTTTAGCATTTCAGATTTTGATTTCTAGCATGAGCAAGTAGTTCCTGCGGGGTAGAAGACTATCCTAGAGTTTTGAATGGAAATACAAACTTGGTTTTGGATCTCCAAAAATCCTGCGGGAATCGGTCCAGTGGCTCCTTCGGATGGGCTCTCTTTATGGAATAAAAAATCGTACAGTATTAGTACTGTACATCTAGATATGACGCTATATCAGTATACGATTGCTTCTGTCTTTCATCGTTTAGGTGAACTGCACCGTCATTTAAGCCTATCGGATATCTTGCTGGGTCTTCGTCGACGCAGTGCAGCCCAGTTTACGTATTCGTCTGCTTCCTGCAATGACTTTGCTACAAGCAGTTGACAGCGAGAACTCAGTCGTCAGCCGATGATGGGTGCAGATACCGGTATTTTAATTCGATACCGACATGAATCCTTCGATATTTCAAGCAACACCGTGGCAACCCAGCCAACTTAGCCCCGTGGAAACCTCGCCAACTTGGCTGAGTTGCCACGTGCCAACAACCCTCATGGGCAATCGCTCACTTTGCAATTTGCCTCCGACAAGCAAGCACACCACCACCACCACCACCACCTCCCACCACCAACTTCACCATGAGCGCGACCGCCGGCTACAAGCTCTTCACGCCCCACACCATCGGCAAGGACCTCCACCTCAAGAACCGCATCGTGTTTTCGCCGCTCACGCGCGCGCGTTCGGACAAGGAGACCCGTGAGCCCAACGAGCTCAACCAGCTCTACTACGAGCAGCGCACGGGCGCTGGACTCCTCATTACCGAGGCCACGGGGATCAGCGAGCAGGGCTTTGGCTGGTACGGCGCGCCGGCGCTGTACACGGACGCCCACGTCGCGGCGTGGAAGAAGGTCGTGGACCGTGTCCATGCCAAGGGCGGCAAGATCTTTTTGCAGCTCTGGCACATGGGTCGCCAGTCGCACTCAAGTTTCAACCCGAAGAACGAGACTGTCGCACCTTCGGCGAGTGGTATCCAACAGGGCCACCTCCGCAACAGCAAGGGAGAGCACGTGCCGTACGAAGTGCCGCGTGCGCTTGAGACTGATGAGATCCCGGGTATCGTTGAGGACTACCGCAAGAGCGCTGCGCTTGCCAAGAAGGCAGGCTTCGATGGCGTGGAGATCCACAGTGGGAATGGATACCTCGTGGACACGTTTCTCCAGTCGAGTACGAACCACCGTACTGACAAGTATGGCGGAAGCTTCGAGAACCGCTCTCGCTTCCTCTTGGAGATCATCGAAGCTATCAAGCAGGACTGGCCCTCGGACCGTATCGGCGTCCGTCTCTCGCCCAACGGCAGCTTCGCGAGCATGGGCAGCGTCGACAACTTTGAGCAGTTTACGTACACGGCTGCGCAGCTTGACAAGCTCGACCTCGCGTACGTTGCGATCCTGGACGGCTTTGGCTTCGGGTACCACGACAAGGGCCGTCTCGTCACGGCCTTTGACATCAAGAAGGTTTACAACGGCACGGTGATCGCGACCAACAGCTACACGCGTGACATCGCCGAGGGTGCTGTGCGCAGTGGCGCTGCCGACATGGTGTCGTTTGGTCGCCTCTACATCTCGAACCCGGACCTTGCGGAACGTTTCCAGAACGACTGGCCGCTCAACCCGGACGCGACGTATGCCGACTATTGGACTGCGGAGCAGGGCGCTGAGGGCTACACCACGTTCCCTGCCTACACGCCCAAGGAGTAAGCGGAGCCGGTACGAATCCGTAGAACTGGATGGGAACGAGAGAAGGGCAACGAGGTCCGCAGGGTGCATTGAGGGTGGTCTTCTAATTCTCGATGCAGTAATTGTCCGTTGCCTTTGAACAAGCTCATGCGCTTTGACAGTACAGTACACAAATGCATGCGTATTACTTTAGTATCGACCAGACACTGGACCCCAATCGGAGGACGGGTCATAGTCCCCGGCGAAGGGCAGGAAGTACGACCCTTGTTGGCGTGGTATGAAAGAAAGCGAAGAGCACAGTGGATGTTTCCTATTATGCACAAGTAGTGGTAAGACGCCGACATTGGGACCCCCGGCCAAGACAATAAGGTAGTTTTGAGCGTGCCGAACGTCGAACGTACGTACCACGTTCAGCACGCTCAAAACTACCTTATAAATTTTTGACGACAGCGTCCATGGCTGCACTGACGATCCCTGTACCTCCACTTCGCGCGCCTCGATTCCAGCCTGAGGCTGAATTCGAGTCGCGCGGCCATGTACGTACATCGCTCACAGGTGTCTGCGCTATCCACAGCCACAATCGCCACGATTCGTGCGATGTGCAGTATGCCAGTTCGATCGGACGGCGCAGTCGTGTCTGGTTCACACTCATGGTCCGATATGTAGCCATGTTGACAACGACTACCGAATTTCAGCCAATCAATTGTTACCTAACCGATGCGATTGGCTGAAATGCTTTCCCCAGCGTCGTCGCCAGTCATCGACAAGCTCATTTGCATCGTTTCGCGCTTCCATTCCTCATCGAAGTCTCCAACCATGCGTGTGCTCGTGGGCGACGAGACTGGTCTGTTCAAGTCGATTGAGCTCGAGAAGAATGAGCAGCGCGTCATTTCGAGCCGCCGCGAGCCGCAGGCGCGAGCGCGCGGCATCCAGCGCGCGTGCTGGTACGAGGACGAAAACGAGGACGCGTCGCGTCGCGCCCACGTGGTTGTCGCACGCGCAAACGACGTAGTTGAGCTCTACGGTGCGTCTCACGCGAAAGACGCGAACGGCCGGTCGCCCGAGTGGTCGTTTGACGTGCCCAGTGGCAAGACTGTCGGCCTGAGCATGCTCAGCAAGTACGGGTCGGTCGTGCGGTGTACCGACACGGGCGACGTCACAGTCAAGAACCCGTTGAACAAGGCCAAGGCTTCCAAGGGTTTTAACGTGGGTGGCGATCTCGAGTGCATGCGTGTGCAGCGTGGCGTCGAGCAGACCCACATCGCTGTTGGTGGCAAGGAACGCGACTTGAATGTCTGGTCACTTGAGACCCAGCAGGCCGTGTTCAAGGGCAAGAATGTGACCCACGACAAGCTCGACATGCGCGTGCCCGTGTGGGTCAAAGACCTCCAGTTTCTCTCCACGCCCGGCACAAGCAACGGGCACCGCGTGGTCGTCGGCACGGGCTACCACCACGTGCGTCTCTACGACACCAACACGAAGCGCCGCCCGGTGCTGCAAATCGAGTTTGGCGAGTACCCGATCAACGCGCTGTGCGTGACGCCCGATGAGACGCGCGTGATCATCGCCGACACGACTGGCTGCATGGACGTCTTTGACCTGCGCACGCTCAAGCACATGGGCAAGTACATTGGCCCGAACGGTGCGATCCGCGAGATCGCGTGCCACCCGACGCTGCCGTATGTTGCCGGCGTCGGTCTGGACCGCTTCGTCCACGTCTTTGACATGAACTCGCGCAAGTACGTCCACCAGATCTACGCCAAGCAGCGGTTAAACACGGTGCTCTTTTGCAACGACGGCGTCGACGCGGCGTTTCTCAACAAGAAGGACGAGGACGAGAAGGACCGCGCGAGCAAGCGACGAAAAGGAAACGAGGAGGACGAGATGCTGGACGACGACGACGACGAAGAGGAAGAGGAAGAGGCGTACGAAGGGCTCGAGATCAGCGACGATGAAGCCAACGAGTTTATGGACAGTGATGATGACGACGATGATGAGAATGACTTTGCCGACCTGGGCGATGACGACAGTGATTAGCATTCTCCAATCCAAACAATAGACACGCTGTATCAGAGAAGGGAAGGTATCAACTGTAGTTGTGATCCGCAACAAGACTGGAGTTCGTTGTAAGACTCTGGAATCCGGACCACGACGCTGGAATCTGGAGCACGACGCTGGAAATCCGGACCATGACGCTGGTATCCGAACCACGAAGCTGGAAATCCAGACCACGAAGCTGGAATCCAGAGAATGGAACGCGAGGGGAGACACAACCACCCCGCAGAATATATGGACACAACTCCGATGCCATAGGGGTCAACATATTGTTCTGCCTATGTTAAGCGCTTAGAGAACCGCCTTACGACGACGACGCGATGCGTTTGTGGAGTGATTTGCCGCGGTGGTTGAACACGACAAAGTCGGGCACGTTGAGAATCGACGGCAGCGATCTACAAATATACACCCACAACTCCACGCAGTTAGATACCTTGCTTTGGTCCCCAAGCGACAGATTCCAGGGCAAACGCACCGCGAGTGGAGCGCCGCGTTTGAGCGGATGGGCTGAACTTCCCCGGCGATGAGCAGCACGCCGATCAGTGAGACCAGGAACGACGCCACGACCTCGGCGATCACCTAAACCACAGATTCGTGTTAGACACTAGCAAATCTATACAGGGGAACGTGTTTGAATGATCCGTACCGCGGGCGCAGGCGTCTGCGCGTCCGTGATCTCGAGCAATCGCACATACTCGTCGTCTGAACGACGTGGGATACAACATGCGTTGGACAGCGTTCCAAGAGACCAGAGAGCCACACGAGGAAACGACAGCGGCAACTAACGTACATTTGACCGAGTAGTAGCCTGCGTGGAGCAGCAGCAGCACGCCGACCGTGATCAGGAGCTTGCCGAAGAACATCTTGTGGTCTCGAGAAGCCACGCTTTTGCCTGCGCGGTCAAAAGCTCCCCAAATCAAAGTACCCGTATGGGTCAGGTTCTAGGACGTGAAACGGGTCGGCTGCATTTCAAACCCATTTCCGTTTAAAACCTACTGATACTAGGTTTCCATACCTGATTCTAGGGAAAAAGTACTAACCAATCACAGGGTTCTGTAGCCATTCCCGGATGGTTCCAAGAATGGGTTTCAGCTATTTGGGACCAAACCGAATAAGAACGCAGTGCTCCTCAAAGGACGCTGGCGTGTCAGTCTCCTGACCAATGCAACCATAGGTCATCAAACCGCCCTCCTCCATCCCTTTGACCCCTCCCCCCTTGCTTTTGAACACAGGTCAGGGTTTCGTCTTCGGCCTCTCGTCCGCCGACTCCGCTACACTGGCGACCCCTCTCCGTCCTCGCCTGCACGCAATTGCGATGACCGGACGTAGTCTCGTGCATCAGCCGGTTCTTCTGACTCCTTCCGGCGGTGCTGCTGTCCACAGCGCTGGTGTGTTTGCTCACGTTGCCGAGGAAAACGCGCTCGATCGGCTCTGCGCCGAGCACTTTGGTAAGATGGTGTTTTGGACAGTGGACGCAGTTGATCCTGCCGCTGATGTTTTACGTTTTCTGTACGGTAGACGCCATGCGGAATCCGCTGTCACGTGAGCGAAAGGTCGCGCAGGTATCAACGTCAATCAGTGGCGCAAGCAGCAGCAGCAGCAATATCGATGTCGCCCCTTCGTCGGCCTCGTCGACACGGATCATCAACCGCATTTACCGTCCAAAGAGCCACAAGTCAACAGAGTCGTCCGAGTCGTCGAGCCGCTCGGCGCGTGGCTCGGCTCTATCATCGCTGAGTCGCTTTGGTACCCGCAGTTCTGGTAACCAAACAACTTCGTCAGTCTCGGGACGCAACGACGAGCGGTCGTACTCATCCACTCGTGACGACGACGCGTCCCAATGTACGAGCTTTCGGCAAGGCCCTCCAACTGCCGTTGTAGCTGCGGCTGGCGATCTACTACCACGCCTCAACTCTGGATTGAGTGGCAACAACGTGCTTGCCACGTCAACCACACTGATGTCTTCGTCCAAGACCCAGGTGAGTCTTCCGACGCCAGGCAACGGCTCGAGCGAGCCCAAGTATACTGGACGCCCGCGAGGGCTCGTTGGGCTTCAGAACCTGGGCAATACCTGGTGCGTAGCTCTGGATTAGTTCCCCCGTGGAAAAGATCGGTCAATTGACTTGTACTGTCTGAGCGACAGCTTCATGAATAGTTGTCTCCAGTGTGTGAGCAACTTGCCGGCAATCGTCGCGTACTTCCAGTCTGGCGAGTACTTGAAAGAAGTGAACCAGAGCGGCCCTACGAAAGGCGTCCTCGCCACGTACGTACTGTATAGGACCGCTAGCAGCAATCAGGCTTGAGGGAAGCTCATAGTGTGTGACTGTCGTCTACTACAGAGCCTTCGGTGATCTGATCAAGGCGTTGTGGACAAGCCCTCAATTCACCGCGACGCGGCCAGTGGAACTCAAGCGCGTGATCGGCAAGGTCGCGTCGCGGTTCACCGGGTATGACCAGCAGGATGCGCAAGAGTTTCTGCGGTTCCTTCTGGACGGGCTCCACGAAGATCTTAACCGCATCCTGAAGAAGCCGGCGTACTACGAGATCAAAGACCGCGCGAATGCCAAGGACCGCGAGGTCTCGGATGAGTACTGGAAATTCTATGCGGACCGCAACCACAGCGCGCTGTCCGATCTGTTTTGTGGGCAGCTCCGATCCGAAATCCAGTGCCACACGTGCCAGCACCGGTCACTCTGCTTTGACGTCTTCTGGGATCTCTCAGTACCGGTCCCAAAGAAGCCCAAGTCATCGGGCCACCACCTCCGAATGTTTTCTTCCTCTAAAGACAACAGCTCACCGTCCTCGACGAGTTCAACAGCCAGCGGCTGCTCGATTCAGGACTGTCTAAGGGCCTACACCGACCACGAATGTCTCGACGACAGTGACTCGTACTATTGTGCCAAGTGCAAGACCCACCGCGCTGTGTCAAAAAAGATCTCGCTCTATCGGTTACCAGAAGTGCTTGTAATCCACCTCAAGCGGTTTGCCTACTCCACGTTCAGCCGCGACAAGGTGACTACAGCCATCCAGATCCCACAGCATGGGCTGGACGTCTCAGCGTGTTGCGCACAAGACGCTGTGCTGGACGGCAGCACGCTCTATGATCTCGTCGGCGTCGTCCACCACGTCGGCAGCCTCAGTGGTGGCCATTACACGGCGTACGTTCGGCTGTTTGTTCTTCGTATGGATGCGGCGCTGACTGGAAGTGTTCTGTGTATGTTTCCAACTTTGATCTTGACCAATCGACAACCACAGCGAATGTCTCAACGCCGACACCAGCGAGTGGTACGACTTCAACGACGCGACCGTCTCGCCCGTCAAGAAGCCGCAGCTCACGAGCGCAAGCGCCTACATTTTGTTTTTCCGGCGGCGGGCCGAGAAAACACTCACTATTTAGAAGTATACAATAGTAATACTGTGGACAAATACATTCGTATGAGTACTCACGCCAGCACGCCGTTTTCAATGGGAATTTGTTGTTCCTGGACCTCGCCACGCAGGTTCCCGCCTTTGGTCCACATGGATGAGTCGACCATCTGCAGCGTGAGGTGTGGGTCATTGAGCAGCAGCAGCAGGCCCGACGTGAGGTCGATTTGCGACTCGAACTGAAAGACCTTGCCAGCGCTATCGATGTGCAGCACCATGGTGAAGCCGTAGCTGTATCGCTTACCAATGAGCCGCTGTACGAGCGTTTCGTCTTGCATAATATGCGGGAAAAAGTGCACGAGCGTGTCCCTCGAAATGCGGCAGTGCGTAAACCCCGTGGTCTTGATAATCAGCACGTCGCTGCTAAATAGGCCGCTCTCATCGGCGGGCAACGGCGTGAGCTGTGACATCTCCATCTCGATCTGTGCATGGTACTTGGTCACGTACTCCCACTGCTGGAAGAACTGGTCGAGTCCGATAAAGTCTTGGCACTTGAGATCCGGCGACATGATCGATTCGAGGAACGGCGTGGTCACGTCGCGGTCGTGGGCAACCTCGTGCGGGTTGAGGCCATACTTCATGTGCCGGAAATACGTACGCACCATGTCGATCGCCGCGGCCTCGGCGTTGTTGCGCATGCTCAGTGTGAGCGAGTCGAGCAGTGACAGGCGGCGGTCCATAGCCTCGAGTGATTGCCGGAGCTTCTCGACGTCCTGCACAACGAGCCTCTCGGCGTGGCGCTGTCGACGGCGCATTGAGAGGCGGTCGCCATACCGCCGTATAGTCAAGCAGTTCTTGGAGATCCGCTGCGGCACGGCGCGCTGGCGATCGCGAAGCAGCGCGAGCGCTGACGCTTCCTTGTCGTGGACTTCCTCAGAGTATGAAGGTGGTCCAGACGCCGGAAAAGCGGGTGGAGGCCGTGGCCGCATGTGGCCGTGACGTAGCAGCATTGTTGTAAGGAGTCAGCTGCGTCAGACCCACGGCGAATGGGGAATGGCGTAGAGAGTTTTTTCTCCTCTTGGTCCTTTTGAGTAATGTGGCTCCCTATGGAATCGAAAAGCTCCAAGGAGGTCCAAAACCTACTCGACTATAAAACCTTAATGAGATCTCATTGGATCAATACTTGAACACCGCTGAACTAGATTGGTCAAAATAGGTCATGGACGTTTCGTTTCCCGTTCATTATACCATTGGGGAAAGAAACAGTCCACGTCCATCCCTGCTGTCAGCTCATGCCCCATGGCATGGCTTTCAATTGGCTTCCGCCACTTGACGACGCCGTACTCTGGCCCATGGGAAAGTCCATGTGGGCGCCTTGGACATCAGTCCACTACTGGTGAATAAGCATTGGGGGCGTACAGTCCACGTGGGCAAACCGGATTTGCACGTGTGGGTGTGTGGACTGTACGCTTCTCGACCTTGTACTGGGATTCCTTGAGTAGTTAATCATGCGGGCAGAACTCATAGATTTTTGGTGGGCAAAACGTGCTAGAACTACAAGAGAACGTCCTTCTGGTGGGCGAAATCAAGAGCCCACCGCCGATGCCGCGTCTTGTAGATCGAGTGGGAAGTAAAACGGATACTGGTAGCCAGGCTCGCACAGTACAGCAGCTTTCGAGAATCCGAGCTTCTCGGGGGTCGACACGTCCATGACCGACGCGAGGTCATGGGGGCCAGGCTCGGTCGTTGTGATGGAAAAGCTAGTGCGATTGCCGGCCGCGGTCTCGTCTCGCTCGGCGCAGAACCGCGATCCTTGGGCCGTGAAGAAACCAAGGTTATACGCAAATGAGAATTTGACGAACGGTTCCATCCACGACCAAAAGGTTGAGACGTTGGTGCCGTCGAGGAACATGAGGTAGAGTTCGGGACTCAGGTTCACGACTACGCGCGAAAGTTCCTGCACGAGCGTATAACTAAGAAGGATGCACTCCAGTCTCGGGCCTTCGAAAATCTCAGCGGGTACAGTCAGAATCGGACTTCCGGCAAACGACACGAGGAAGGGGTTCATCTTGGTCAACGTGGGCGGAACCTCTTGAAAAGGGACCGCTCGAACGCAAGCGTCATTACCGGCGGCCAGAGCTCGTGGAGATTATCAGGCAGCTGCTGGAGATTGGTGGTGCTCGTCGTGAAGCTAATGAGCCATGGCGGGAACTCCGTCGTGAGGAGTCCCGGAGGCAGTTCGCCGTTGGAAAAGTTGATGCGAACAGCAAAGAAAGCGCGCATCTTCGCATGCGAGGTAGTGGTGAACGCGGCCTCCACAGGCCACGACGTGGTCGTCGAGTTATATATCTTCACGCTCGTGAGCTGGCTGAAATGCTGGAGCACCGATGGCACTTCCAGCTGTGGGCAGTGGCGCACAAACAGCCGTGCAGTTGCACCAAAGTCGTGCGTGCTCCAGGCCTCTGTCATAGATTCTTGCGAACCCGAGAGCCCTCCAAGTTGATAGCAGTCGAGTTTGACCAGTCCACACGCCGGTTTACTGACGAACCACGGCTGGAGCTTGACTTGGCACGGAATTTCAGCCGACAGTTGTCGCGTTTCGGATACAAAGTGGACCACGAGGATCGCAAACCCGACAACGATGAAGAATGCCGGACCAACGGTCTCGAGAAGATAGTTGACGACGCGATTCCAAGTCGATGTATCGGCTTTTCGGGGTCTCGCAAGATTAGCAACCACTTTGGCTGGTCCGATCGTGTGGTATGGGTGTCGCGTTGTGTCCGTATCGTCCGTCGCTGGACTTGTGTTGATGACAGCAACGGCCGAGATCTTCTTGGCTAGAGGTTGCAATTTGTTTGTTTGAACTGGCGGTGTCAGCAGATTCTTTATCGACTGCATGCACTGATACACACCGGCCGCAAACACCAACCGCGACGCCATGTCGGCCCACGACACGACGAGCATCATCTAGAATTCCTGCTGCATGACCGTGAACCACACATCGTCGAACCACTGCGTGAACGGAAAACCGTCGATCGGATCAGTATACTGCGGCACGTACGTGGCAAAGATCCAGAACGAGACACCGATGGATGACACCACATCGAGCAAAGCATCGCACAGCAGACTCATCATGCGTCGCTCCACGTGGCGGTCGCCATAGTAGCGATGCACAATGGGCGTCGACCAGCAGTTGGCGACGAGCAGCGCGACGTAGAAGCGGATGAGCCAGACGCGCGGCAGCAAATAGCACATGCGGTAGCACTGGATCGTTTGCAAAGTTGTCTCGACGAGCTCGCGCGCGAGATGCAGATGGTCAAAGTAGACACCGTCCACACCCAGCAACCCTTCGCGTCCGAAGACTGAGCTCGTCACCGCCATCGACTTCTCCGATAGTGACGCGACCCTGCGTCACACGCAAGTCCATTCCCCTCCTGGAACCGTTATCTTGGTCACAGTTGCCTGAACTTTCGTCCATAGACGCGCAAGCCACGGCGGTAATTTGGGCCGGAACACGAGTCGCCGTCCCTGCAGCGAGCCGAGTACCATCGCCAATATGAGCAATAGATGGTCTATAGCGACGATCCCGTGAATTTTTGAGACTGTGAAGTACTTGTAAGGTGAGATACCGATCGCGTACAGCGTTAGCTGAAAATCGAGGTTGGTGTAGCGCACAGAGTGGTAGAGCACGGCCGCCAAGACATAGTAGCCGGCATTCACAGCGTGGAGCAGCAGTAAGATGGTCCACTAGACCGCAAACCCGAGCGACGATGTCTTGAAATGCACCTGCGGGGGGCGAGAAAGCCGGCACTCAGTCGCAACAGCGACTTCAATAGGCTCTGCCGTAGCAGGACCGACTCGCATGCCGTCCAATGGTGCTGGGAGTCGGGGAGAACCACTTATTGGAGTTCTTGGATGTGGTCAATGGACGGCGATTGAAGATGATACTTGTATGATCGTTGAGGAGAGCATGAAGCCGTATTTAGGTTGGCTGTCCAGATCCAGCATTGTCCCATGTAGACTCCTTTTCACGGCGCATGATACACCAACGGCATGGATCGTTCTATTTATAGAGATGGACGGGATTGTTTCGGAGGGGATTGGCCAGCCGCTGTGGTGTCGGCATGTCGTGATGCTCGTAAGAGCAGTCATCTTGGCTATCAATTTCGCTCGCAATGCCCAGGTGCATCCGATTGCTAGTTCCGGGAGCGCGTAGCAAGATGGTGGTTCTCACGCGGTGGAAGGTGGCAGCTTGGGAATCGTCGTCTTGATTGTGGTCGATGGCTCAATCGCGCGCAGTGGACTCTCGGAGATGGGCATGCCAACGGCCGAAAGCGATAGTTCCCGCCCGCATGATCGTAGTAGCCGATGTTGAAAGCCTCGAGCCGCAGGAAAACTCCCCACTACATCACGAACACGCTCGACGTCCGACACTATCGGTGGGCGACACCTCGTGCGGGCAATTTCTCGCATGCGAGCGGCTCGGGCGACTCGAGCAGCGGAACTCTCGGCTTTTGTATTTAGACTCGAGATTGTACGTGGGACACCTGGGTGGAAACGCGTCAGACCATGTGGGTGGAGTTGAGTGTATACATAAACTATAAACTCGTATTACTCGATGCTCATCCAATGGTTGGGTTACTCACTCTCATCACGCGCGTGGTTGCGTCATGTAATTCAAGCGGAAAGTAGAAGGGTAACCCGACTTCGCAAAGCACGGCAGTGATCGAGAACTCGAGCTTCTCAGGGGTTGAGACGCCCATGACCGATGCAAGATCCATGACTCCAGGCTCGGCCGTTGTGTTTGCAGAGATGCCCAGTCCCGCTGCCCCTATGCACACCAGAGGAACCCAAGCAATCCTCTTGATGGGACCCTCTCAGGTGGAAACCCGCCGAAAACACCTTGTGTCCAGTATGGATTTTTGGCATTTCAGAACCATACAAAAACCACGGTAAATAAGCCGAGCGGCCAAATACACGCTCCGAGTCACTCACGCTGGAATTTTAACCACGGAATCCCCCGCCCCCATCACCTCCAGGGGCAGCTCCGCCAGCTGCGTTCGCGCTCTCAGCCCGAAGGCGAGCCTGCCGGAGACGCAGATCAAGGGGGCCTCGCTGTCGACGACCACGTTGGGGGCAAGAAGAGCGTTAATTTTAAGGTCGACACGCGGAACATTAAAGTCGCCCCGTTCGATGGCGTCGTACCGGCCGGCAGCTTCGATGCAAAGGCGCGCAACTTCCGAGAGGAACTCGACGAACAAATCGAGGACGCGCAATCACTTGCTGGCCAAGTGTGGAGCGACGAAGTGGTAAAGGCCATCCTTAAGCTCTTCTTGACCAACATGGCGCGACACTGGTATCGGGACTGGCGAGTCGCGAACCCGGCGGCCACGTACTCTTCTTGGTCGTCGTGGAAGGCACGCGGCGCGATCGCTTCATTCCCGTCTGGAAATACTGAGAACCACACTCGTTCTCTGAGCTTTCCACATGACCCCACGAAGAGAAACTAAGGAGCGGCGGCGAACAGGAGCGACTGTACATGAACAGGACAAAGGGCATACAGATACTAAGTCAAACTGAGATGCCCCATCACCCCTCAACCCTGCCCCTAAAGTCCCCTGTTTTGGGAGAACACTACAGTTTGTAGCGCCTCTAAGCAACGCCCTGGTATATTGACTTTTACACTTTATATTCTTTGGAATAAACATTCACACTCAACTGACTATTTTTTATTCTTGCACTTATCGCATATAAGAGGTAAAATAGAAGTGACCCGGTGCTTAGAGGCGCTACAAACTGTACTAGTATGGCGCCTCGCGTAACTCGGCACCAGCGACTCGAACCCTATCGAAAAATTCTATCGGCGAATCGATAACGGGACATTGACAGAAAGGATCCGTCGCAAGAACAGCGTCGGACACAAACAACGCCACGCAGCGAGCGGCATTCTACTAACGGCGAGTCGAGACCAACGAAATGGTCTGTACCATTACGCGTTTTACGGTCTACGGGTGGAAATGCTCTTACAAGGCCAGCGTTTGACCGACAAACAGCAACTTCGAGTGGTCCTGCGACGACGTCGTCACGCGGGGCGGTATGTACCTAGCCAGCTGCCGGAGCGTTGTCGTAGGAACACTCGAGGTCGTCGACGACAATGGCCAGCAGGAGCCCACGGCACCATCTCCGCCTACGACACGAGGAAGTATTAATAGTTGCTGTGGATCTGCAGTACTTCCACGTGCCCTCAGTGATAATGTAGGAGCGGACACACCAGCTGCGCATGTGGCGACCGCAACCGCTCTTTGTCGAGCCCTGAGCGAATGGCCAGTCGTTGATGCGCCGCGCAAGCCACAGCGATGGTGCTGGTGTTTCAATACTTGACTGGAGGTTCCAACTTAAACTGCAAATCGCTCGATGACTCTGTGATGTGCACGGCAAGCGACGTTGCGTCGTTGACGAAGTCCGTTATGGTCCCCAAACGCCCGAGACTAATGCAAATTTTGTGTACTCCATTCTCCATTCTGTACTAAAGATACAGAATGGAGTACACAAATTTTGCTGTCACTGCGTCCTGAGTCAGGACGCGGTGACAGCAAAAGTGTCGTCATAGGTCACTATTTAATCCAATTATTTGTATGAGTCACAATTATGAGGTTTCGATTTCAGGTTTGCAGCTCTCATCTTCGCTGAAGTTACGGGTGACGCCCTCCCACGAGGCGGAGCGTGACTCGGCATGCTCCGCGGGTCGACGCGGGCGCTCCAGGGCGCCCGTGAGTCGCTGACGAGAGCGCCTGCGCTTCCAAGACATGCCGACCAGGGCACGAGCCGGCTCAAGGACGCAGCAGAAGCATCGGTGAAGGACCTCGCTGAGAGAACTTCGATAAGCCCTAATCATCACGTAAACCAGGACTCGCCAAGTTCGCAGAGTACGCTGTTTCAGGACTGGAAAGACCCAAAATAATCCTACTAAAACCGACTTTGAAAAATACCAATACTGTATTCCAACGTCCTTCAGCATCACTGTCCACTATTTCGATGTACAGTGTACATGTTTATTGAAGTATTTTGTTTGGTAATTTAATATTGAAATAGCCGACCTGGCGTGTGTTAACCCACCAACGCTGGACATCCTGGTGTAAGGTGATACTGTTTGTAGCGCCTCTAAGCACCGTCCTGATGTATTGATCTTGCCATTTTATATTCTTTGGAATAAACATTCACAGTCAACTGACTATTACATGATTGTTGCATTTATCATATATAAGAGGTAAAAGAAGTGACCCGGTGCTTAGAGGCGCTACAAACTGTATTTTAATTAAAATACTGTTCCTCATCGTCAACACCGAATATTACAGCAGGTTCGCACTCACCCACTATCGACTTTCAGCAAATCACAACGCGATCAGGATGAACCAGGACGTTTCGAGAATACAGTCACAGCAACACGGTGGACTAGCTATCCAACCCGCCCTTATGAAAACGGCCATCGGCTCGCAAGTGTTTCATCCGGATGCGACTAATATTAGCGTGCATGAACTGACCACGGTAGAAAAGATCGCTCCATATAGAACGCGCGCGTGCTGTCCCATGCACACATGGGTGTTTCCGCAGGAAAATACTACCACTCCCATGGTTCTACATAGAGTATGAACCATTAGATCTACCGCACCACAAACTGCAGCGTGGGTCTATTTTTAAGCTATAATATCCTTTCTAAGTCGCGCGAAACGCAAAACTCCAAAGAAGGCAGCACTCCTCGCCCCGCCGGCAGTCTTGTGTCATTCTCGCTTTCGCTTTCGACTACGCAAGCCTTCTCTTGGTCACTCCTTCGCCGCCATGGCGGGTTCTGTTTGTGCTGCGGCCGCGTCCGTGACCGTACGACACGTGACCGTACGACAGCTTTCTCATCCGCCGGTTATGCACCTTAAGACGTCGTCGGTCGGATTCGCAATCTGGTGGCTCGTCTTACTGCTGCTTCACACTGTTAACTTCGGCTATTATGTCGGCGCAGCCGTGCTCTACCATGCCATGCGTTGGTCAAATGTTTCCTTCCACATCGATACGTACTCGATCGGGATCTCATCTACCCAGTACTACACTGTCTCGAAAATCCACTGGATCGTTGCAGCGCTCCATGCTCTGTTCATGTTGGCGATGATCATCGGCTCGCTACAGGCATGGCGGCTCGTGTTTCTGCCGCCTTCACCACTGTGGTTCACCCGAATCTGGGCCCAAGTGCCATTGATCACGATCAATCCGACGGTCTCCACTACGCAGAACCAACCGCCCAGCAGCATCAGAGGCAGTCTGACGAGTATTATGAGATGCCTGGCGTCGTTTTTGAATCAATCGATGGTGGTCACCAAGTCCATATTTGGACGCGAAGGCTTGCTCGGCGTGGACGGTGTCTACTTTGACCACTTGCTCCTCGCACGTGAGCTGCTCGAGACCAGTCTGCAGATGATCCAAGTCTATCGCATGAGCTACTTGCTGCCGCGCGTCTGGCTCATCCGCTTCTACGTTGCGCTTATCGTCGCCAACTGGTGGTCGATGCCCATGCTGCATCGCTACTATGGCGACCGCCACGTGGATCGACGCATGATGAGTCTTCTGTGCGACGCTGTGCTCGACATGGTCTCGTCCATCGGCGTCTCGTTCTGGATCTTCGCAACTTACGCACCACAGTACACGGACCCGGCGTTCGGTTTCCCGTTCAGCAACTGGTTCGACGATGTGTGGTTCACCAACATGCAGCA